>CM040749.1:5881486-6026486 GCA_022829145.1 Albula goreensis
CAGTTAAACAGGAGCGCAGTGGGATGTTCTGTCCGAGTTGGAGTTGAGAGCTGTAGAATGAAGCTGTACTGGGCACAGATGGAGCGTTATTCTGAGAGCTCAAGACCCAGAGGGTCACCAGCCCAAAAACAGGCTCCAAAAACAGGCTGTTCCTACAGCAAATGAACAGGGATGCATGAGCATAATATGTGTATGTACTGTGGTCTCAGAGATGATATACACCCTTCATGAAGATGAGCAATATAAACAGCATAGGTTCTGAGGCACATTCGATATTCAAATATATGGGCAATATGTGTTCTGAAAAATGAACATGACACTCCTCAAGACTTCCTAAAATAAGGGAAACAAAAACATGTAACACCAAAAACAAAACAAATCGGCCGAGGCAAACGCCACTCAGAAGTAGTAGTTTCCTCACTGTGAGGGTAGCTCCGCGTAACCATGGAAACCTATCAGGCCTCTTCCGAAATATAGTAAAAAGGTTGTTGCTTTTTAAATTGTTGTTTTTTTCTTTGCTGCCTGATAATCTCCGATTCTCACATGAACATTACAGACAATGAATCTGAATCTGTGCATTATGGATGTGACAGGAAATTTTAAAGTGAGTTTTCTGATTCTCGCCTTGAGTTTATATTCTTTAAGCTCACAATCTCGGTGGCTGACAGATCGAGGCAGGAAGTCTATGACGCATCTACTCCTCTCACACATCCCAACAGTCACAGGGGAGACAGCGACTAGCGTCAACGAGCCGCAAACCCTCACAGAACTTTCTTACAACTGTTATTTCACACATTTACATACACCTTACATTAAAGTGTTTAGCAGACACCTTTAGTCTCTGGCAGAAGTGCACCCGATAGTTTCAGGCAAAGAAAAAAGACGATGACAGGTTGTTACTGTCAAAACCAATAGTAATAGTTACTTCATAAACCTTCAGCATATCAACAATTGTGATAGTAGGTGCAAATCCAATAGTCAGGCAGGACAGAAAGTGTATCACAGCTTAGAAAAAAAATAAACCTAGAACACTGCAAGCTTTCCAAAGCAATTTCAGAGAGCTCGATGGAAACGGCCCTGTCATTCGAGAGTGAGGGTTTTCAGAGTGCTCCATGGAAAAGGCCCTGTCATTCGGGAGTGAATGTTTTTCTCACAGATGACAGAATAGATTATGATTATCCCTTTGAAGATCAGTAAGCAGCTCAGTTAATTCTCTTCGCTGCAGTAGCTGTAGGGGAAGCTGATATGTCTGACCATTTCACAAATCTCAGAGGTCGTAGCGCACACTACATTTTGTTTTGTTCGTTTTTAAGGACATAGCTGCACTGAAAAGTACTTACATGGGCCCAGAGATGCTGAAAATACATTGTCCTCTGATGCTGAGATGACCACAGCAATCAACACCCTGTCAAACAGTGTGTTATTAAATTCTATGTGTGTATGTATGTGTGTGTGTGTGTGTGTGTGTGTGTGTGTGTGTGTGTGTGTGTGTGTGTGTGTTTCACTTATTTACAGTGAACACATATAGATATATAAGTATAAATTGGCATATTTGAAATTTTAGACCTTGTTAATCTGGGTAGCTAACAGCTTTCCTGACTAACAAATGGAAATTACACACACTCACTTATCCATGCAGCCCTTTTCTGTTTTCCATCTTGATGCTGTGATATCTGGGATTCCACATCTGGTTTAAAGGGGGTTGATAACAGATTTGGCTCACATCTGGCTTCAGTCGCAACATCTAAGTCCTTTTTTTTGCTGGCTGGGCAATTTTGTTTTTGCCTGCAAAAATGTCAGAGTCAACAGACAAGAGAGCCTCAGTGCTGAGGATGTCCCTGCCTGGTTTTGTAAACTGTCCCACTAGAGTAGGACTGAAGAAAGGAAAACAGGTCACACACTGGTCACCTCTGCACACACATCAGAACGACAGGAGTAGCCTCAGGTGCCAGTCTTGCATATCTGAATGCAAGATTTCCAAGTCAGAGCAAGGAACTGCCCACAATTTTGATATGTAACCGATATTATTGTAGCATCAAGTGCCAATCTTATACCTTACTACAGTGAGTCTGGTGAAAGCAGTGCAGTTCTGAGCTGTAAAACAGCCCACCGTCAGGACACAAGAGATATTGTCAGCATTTTCAGGATGCTGAAGTGGACAAAGCATGAGGAATATTGTCAAGAAATGAACAAAGATTTAGTAAGAGTAGAATAGCTTTAATAAAAAGGCTGTAGTCAATGTCAGGAGATGGTCAGGGTTACACATATGGCACTTAATGGATGCTCTTATCTAGAGTGGGTGACACAGTTCACATTTTCCATGTACAGGCGAACCTCCCACATCGCAGCTTTCCACATCCTGGCTCAGATTTTTCGCAGGTCGGCAACAAACAATTAAGTTTTGGGATAACTCCCTTTTAAAATGTAATTGTCCCTCGAAACTGACTAACCATTTGAGCACTAGACAGCGCAGAAATCCAGTCTGGTTTAAAATGCTCACGGTGCCCCTGCGAACCCCCCAGCTGGTGGTGGTCGCTTCACTACGCCCGCATGCTCAGTTTACTCGCCTCTGGGGGGCCAGGCAGTTTATCTGCATCGCGGGGAAGGGCTGAGCCTCTAACCCCTGCAATGTGGGAGGGTCACCTGTATACAGCTGGATATTATTGAAGCGATTTAGGCAAAATACCTTCCTCACGACTACAACAGCGGTATCCCTGTTGGAACTGCACCTGCAACCTCCGTGGAGCAAGCTCAGCTCTCTAACCATCAGGCACACTGCCATACTGATCGACCTCCATTCCTGATGTTTCATATCACAGAGGCTCAACTGTGGTTAACTCTCTGACATTCACTCACTCACTTATTCTCATGCACCAACACACACACACACACACACACATGCACACACACACACACACATGACACACACACACACATGCATGCATGCACACATAAACACGCATGTATACACAGACACAAACACACACATGCATGCACGCACACACACACACACGCATGTACACACAAACACAAACACACACACTTGCATTCACATTTAGGCATTTAGGAAATGATCTTATCCAGAGTAACTTACAATAGTACAAATAACTGGTTACACATATGGGACAAATATGCACCCCACACACATATCAAAATACACACACAAAAATCAAACAGACAAAACAGGCGACTCGCGAAAAGATGTGCAATGAGACCGAGGCGGCGGTTTTCCCGATGACTGAGAAGTCCTGCGGATTCAGATGTGGAATAAGACCGTCTTTGAACATCTGTTCCCGCCACGGTGAGTCACAGTGGGGTAGAGAACATCACACCGCTAATTATCAGCTATGTGACGTGCGGCGTGCCATCCACGCTATCCTGACTTCATTCACAACTTCCCTTCCCAGCTCCTTCAGGAAGCGAAGTCATTCCCTGTCTGGCTTTATTGTCCATTAAATTTGCATGATATTGAAATTTGTCCTTGGGCTCAGTGTGGCTCAATACCAATAAAAACAGCTGGGCCACTTGCGATAATTAGTCTGTTGTCTGGCCCTGTGTCTCTGAATGTGTTTTGAGAGATTTCGAAGATAACTGCAGTACTTCACTTTAAGCTGCTTAAAATTCAGAAAACAACATTTTCTCCACTTCATCACAGCCAGAGTCTCCATTTCTGTGAAAAAAAGTGTTTTTTTTTTTTAAGGATTTATTTTCATTAGTTTGGCCTTTATTTGCAATGTCAAATGTCAGACAGCATAAATAAAACAGAAACACAAATATCACAAACATTACACAATATTTATGGCACAGCTAAAAACAAAACAACAACAGCTAGCTGGACAATTATTTATAATTAACAAGCATATTGTCATTTAAAAAAATAAATAAAATTAAAAATATACAATAAATAATACAATAAAAAATGCAATTATCTTGAAATCTTAAAATGTTATTTATATTCATTCATTTATGTTGACCTTGAAGTCACCTGAGATGAGAACATCTCCCATGCTTAGCGTCTGATTTAGCGGACTCGATGACTGTGGAGGACCCTTTAATCTCTCCCGGGGTGTAGCCCTGGGTACTGGAAAGTACACTCAGATTGTGATCTCGGTTTATAGCTCTGAGGACAGCTTGCAAGGAAAGAGGTGAGATAGGGAGGAAAGTGTCCAAAGATGGTTTTATCGATACAAACATCCCGATGTAAGGAGGAAAAATACATTGCAGAGATCATAATAGTACACAGAGGTCGGGATTCAGGAGAGCTCTGGGGAATGAATGACTGTCCCTTTTCACAAACACAATTAAGCAAGATTATTTTAAAACTGCCAAACCATGCGTTAGGAGAAAGAAGAACACCTCAATCGTAGAAAGTTCAGGACAAAAGATATGACAAACAACAAAGGCTCTCTTGTTATGTGCACCTGAAAAATGTATGAAGTGCGCACAGTCAGAAAGAGTGCAGGAGCTGGACAGAGGTTATGCCTGATGAATGAATGTCTTTATTCACAAACACAATTCGGTTTGATCATTTCTGTGCTCACTGAAACTGGAAAATTATTATTTTTTTTGAAAAAGAGAAAATATTTGTATGTCATGGTCGGTCATAGTTACAGACAAACATTGATGGAGTCCAGATTTTTAGAAATGACGAACGCTTGTTATCCACTTGAAAAGTCTGAGAAGTGTGCTGGGCAGCTGGGTGCATCGCCCCTGGAGAGAGATCGTGTAGTTTACTGTGTTCCTGCCCTTGACAATTATCCCTCTTTTCTTTGTAATGGAGCCCTTCTCTGCAAAACAGGAACACAGTGAATCCTTTAAGTCCTGACAGACTACTACAACTACTACTTCTACGAATAGTAATACAGTCGGCCTGCCTTATCGGTGGGCATATGGTTCCAGGACCACTGTGGATGTGAAAACCCGCAAATTTTCCTTGGGTCCAGGAAAATACTTATTTTTTTTAAATATGAAAACTCTTTATATGCTGTAAAATGGCTCTTTGGACCAGCCACCCTAAAACCCTGTGAGTCCTGTCACAGTGACAGGAATGCGTTTCAATCAGTACAGTGGGCTGGCTGCAGTACTTCACTTCGAGCCACTTAAAATTCCAAAAACAGCATTTTCTCCACTTCATCACAGCCAGAGTCTCCATTTCTGTGAAAAAAAGTGTTTTTTAAGGATTTATTTTCATTAGTTTGGCTTTTATTTGCATTGTCAAATTTCAGACAGCATAAATAAAACAGAAACATAAATATCACAAACATTACACAATATTTATGCTAAAAACAAAACAACAACAACAACAGTTAACTGGATAATTATTTATAAAAACAATCACGTACAGCAGGCTGGCTGCTGACTGCCAGTAGTCATAGGAAGAGCCATTCCCTATTTCGGCACATGAGCCCCACTGTGTGACCTCAGTCTGGAATACTGGGTCAGGCTGAAGCTGAAGCTGAAGCAGAAGCTGAAGCAGAGGGGTTTGCGCTCCTCGCTCTCATCCCAAGAGGCCGTGACACCGGATACAGATCCCCCACTCAGGTCACGTCGCCGTAACGCTGGAAGAGCAGAACGCGTTTGCTTACACTTGTGAGGAGAGGTCAAAGAACCGATAATCCCAAGGTCATACGAAGGTCACCTCCTGCCTCCGTCGCTGAATGGCGAGCAGCTGGGTGCATCGCCCCCGGAGAGAGATTGTGTAGTTCACTGTGTTCCTGCCCTTTGCGATTATTCTTCTTTTCTTTGTAATGGAGCCCTTCTCCACAAAACAGGAGCAAGGTGAATCCTTTAAGTCCTGATAGACTACTACTACTATACTACTTCTACTAATAGTAATACAGTCGGCCCGCCTTATCGGTGGATATATGGTTCCAGGACCCCCGTGGATGTTCAGGACACTTATATAAGATGATGTAATTTTACCCTTTATGTGCTCATTACTTGAAACCCCACCTATATGTACTACTAAGAACTGCTCAGGCCCACGTAAATCACACTGTCCACAGCATTCTTGCATATGCTGCGCACAGGAATTTCAGATGTTCTTTTTCAAGAATATTCTGGATCTTTTTTTTAATATTTTCAAACCACAGTTGGTCAAAACTGCAGATGCCATACCCGTGGATAAGGCAGGCCAACTATAATAATACTTCATATACAACTGCATAATAATAAGCGATATAAAACTGCAAATATTGATAGGAAAGGACATACAAGCCATGGCATGTATGATAACTCAGTCTGTTAAAAATATTCTATAAAACTATATTTATATAAATTTATAATAATAATAATACAAATTTTTAAATAATTCTTTACAGTTATTAATAATTAATATTGTGTTTATTAATGATTATATATGAGTTGTTCATGTGTTTGTGAGCGTTGGTAAATGGCACTGTGTGTCTGTGGAATGGGCAGGTTTGTCTTTGTCAGAATGATTGATCGCTATTGGCTATTGATCTCAGATCAGCCCCCCCGATGAGCCGTGACCTGGCTCAGGCACGGTCACTAAGCCTCAGCCCTCAGGCATCGCGTACTGATGTTTGCAAACACGTTAACAAATCATATATAGCAATTTATGAATGATTACTAGTGATTTAAAAACTAATTCATAATGAATTTATAAGCTGTTTTTTTACAACACCCACACTAATGTTTAAAATAAAACCCCTGCTGTGAAATGAATTACACCCGCAACAGGCTCCCCGGTCACAACGCCTCCAAACCTTACCAAAGAGGAGAGGATGGCCATCTGATGACCTGTTCAGCCCTCATACAATTCCTGCCGGGACAAAAGACACACATAAAAAGACTTCATGTCCAGAGCGCGGAGATGAAATAAAAACTCAACCATGAAATCTTAATAAACCTTAATCATATTACGACAAGGCATTAAAATTCAGCCCTGGTTCTTGACAGTTGTTAAATATTTAATAAGTCTCCAGATTATTACTTTATTAGTGCGTTCTATAAAAGAACCGACAGACCAGATAACAAATAATTTATACGTTTTAATTAAAGTGATAGAGGAAAGGAGCAGGCCGGGGAATGTTCTCACGCAGGAACCCGAGCTCTGTTAGAACTGCATTATATTGACTGTCACACATGCCTGCATAGGGGTGTGTTGAGATAAGCAACAACAGTGGAAGAGGTCAGGCAGCCAGCAGCGTCCCTGGGGACTGACTGCTCCCCTCATGAGCCGGCAGACCACTGTGGACACATTTTAGCATTGACTGTGTTGCTGGGCCTAGAAGGTCATAAGGGCTGTGTGTGTGTGTGTGTGTGTGGGCATATGTGTGTGTGTGTGTGTGTGTGTGTGTGTGTGTGTGTGTGTGTGTGTGTGTGTGTGTGTGTGTGTGTGTGTGTGTGTGTGTGTGTGTGTGTGTGTGTGTGTGTATGTATGTTTAACAAGTCAGGGGTTAATGTACAGACAGACTCCTCAGTGTTATGCTTTTGGGGAAGGATATCTGTGAGATGGAGAGATGTCCTTGGCTCTTGTGGTCTCCAAAGCTCATTGTTATCTGTGTGTGTGTGTGTGTGTGTGTGTGTGTGTGTGTGTGTGTGTGTGTGTGTGTGAGACTATATCCTCAGTGTTATGCTTTAGGGGAAGGATATCTTTCCCTGTGTGCATGTGCGTGTGTGACTATGTGACTATGTGCGTGTGTGTGTGTGTGTGTGTGTGTGTGCGTGTGTGTGTATGTATGTGCGTGTGCGTGTGTGTGTGTGTGTGTGTGTGTATGTGTGTAAACATACATGTGTGTTGTGTGATTTATGTGTGTAATGTGCACACCTGTTTGCACAAAGACGGCACACATGATCCCACAAGGCTGACCACCATCGGTTTGTGGTGTGTGTCCCTGACCTCTCTGACAATAACATGGCGCTGAAGATGAATCCGGACTAAAGCTGTTCTCCCGCAGGCTGAGGGCTGTCTGTCTGCTTGCCTCCCTTCTCAAAGAGCCTCCCTTTCACACCAGCATGAGAGGGCTGCATAGAAAAGCACAACAGGCTGTGAACAGGAGACGGACGACGGCGTGCAACACGTGGAGTCTCTGTTCTACATGCACCCCTCCCTCCCTCCCTCCCTCCTTCTCCTGTGTTATTTTTATCCTCTGCATTATTAAAGACTGCACACCCCCCCACCCCCACCATCCCCCCTACCACACACCCCCACTTATAGGAACAAAAAAAAAAAATCGGCGGCGCCCTGGAGACCGAAGGGGCCAATTAAAAACTTCCCGTCGCTCGCTCCTGTCACGCCCTCCTCCTCTCGGTTTCCTGGTGCCAATTCTAAATGAACTCACTGCTCCGTATTGATTTTTTTAATGCGTTCCTCTCTTTGCAAGTTCTCAAGTCCCACTGTCCCCACAACCAAGAGGAACATCGTTGAGTGAATGTGTGTGTGTGTGTGTGTGTGTGTGTGTGTGTGTGTGTGTGTGTGTGTGTGTGTGCATTTGCGTGCTCATCACAGATCCTTTATTTTGCAACTATTGCAATAATTAGGCTTTTAATAAATAATAAGCTTTTATGCTCAGAAAAAGCATGCTTCATTATTTATGCAAAGGATTTTTTCCAAGTCGGGAAAGCAAATTGAGGAAAGCACATACAACAATTTCTTGAAAATAAGAAATATCAACAATAGAACAAATTACCTTGTGAAATGGTGGCTTGACCAGCTGGAAATTAACTATTAATTTGGTCTAATAGAATTTTTATTCTCGTGTGTGAAAGTGAAGTCATAAAGAGTAGAAGTGAAACCTGCAGCTCATGCAAAATGTATTATTGCCACTTTCTTCCCCAAGTCCACACTTGAAGGCCCACTTGTATCTTCCAAACAGGAAACAGGATGGGGGCCCAATGGGAAAAGGAGTCACCCCAAATTCTGTAATGAAATTGATACTGTACATACAGATAAAGAAAAATCATGGAGGTCTATCAGAGGTTTAATGAAAGGCCGCTGTCTTTCCTTTGGGTTTGGGTGAGAAGGAGTGTAGTCTGTGTAAAGTAAGAGAAGCCCAATATGCCATCATTCAGTCTAGTGAAGGGAGAGCAGTGAACAAATCTCTCTCCTTCCTGGCAGATTTGGGTCGCCAAATGTAGCTGTGTTATGGAGCATTCTGAACAATATGTAACCCCTTCAGAAAACAAACCCGGAAAAAACCAGCCAATCAGCATGCTCGTCCTTAACAGTCTGTATTGAGTCATCAGTGGGCGGAGCCTCAGATCAATATGACAGACGATGGCGATGCTGCTCGCTCACTCTCTCTCTTTCTTGCTCTCTCTCTCTCTCTCTTTCTCTCTCTCAGCAGCAACTCGATAAAGCCCCATGTTCTTTCAAATGGCAAACAAACGCCGATAATGTTGAGCTTGCGTAACTGCGCTGAAATTGATTTAAAAACAAAAAAAAAAAAAAAAAAAAAACAGGAGTTTGTAATGGAGAGAGAAACCCAGCCAAGCCGATAGGGTTTTCTCTACCGCCTGCCACCCCCACCCGCCTGTTCCCATATTCTTAGATTTAATAATAGATACTGCATGTCTCATATTATATCTCTGTGTATATGGATGAGCGGGCGGTTTGTGCAATATTTATAAGATTCTTGCTCTTTCTAAAAAAGAAGAAGAAAACAAGGATTTTTCCTGGCAGGGGCTTAGGTGCTCTTGTGAATGGCCACACCAACCGGCCCAGCTAAGCATGAAAAATGATACAGCACAGCTGGCACAGCAGTGATACAGATTCTACTGACAAACTTTCAATACACCACTCCATAGTGTTTTTAACCTAAAAACTTCTACCTACAGCTGAACCCAAAACATGCTAATTCAATGGACCTTCAGAGCAGTTTCAATATCTCTTGCTGGAGAAAACTTCTCTTAGTTTTTAGTAACAGAAAGGATAGAGGAAATGTGGAAGAGCAGAGTATCTGGAGAGCCAGTAAAATGTGTGGCTGTAATGTCCCCAGCACTAGCCTGGATCCACTCTCCCTACTTACTGTTGGATCAGAGAAAATCCAGAGCACACTAATTAATATGCTGTTTAGTCATGTTTAAACAGATCCAGAAAAGAACACACAGTCTGGTTATGAGTGACTTCAAGGGAAAACGTTTCAAAGCTCTTAAGAGAAATTTGGAGAGAATTTTACCTGGCAATATACAGGCATTGGTGACCTTAATTTTACCTGCGGATCACCACTGTGACGTGACACTTTGCCTCTTGATTGACTAATAAAAACATGTCAATTTAAGAGAATCAGCGGTTATTATTTCTCCTTCACCTCCTTTGTCTCCATTCCCTTTTTCGTCACCTCCTTTACTTACTCATTTCCTCAAAGCACAATGTCCATAGAGCTGCATTTGTTCTAAAAAAATAAGGAGTAATTGTGATTTTCAATAGGTTTGTAAAGAATGGTCCCAGGTGAAATGATACATTTCCTGGAAAGCCTTTGAATACTGGCCTTTTTGCTAGCATAAGTGAGGTAAATTGCCTTTGTTCTTGGGTACAATAGCAGTTTTCCCACCTAGACATTGACTCCAGACCAAACCTTTCTGAAACCTAGCCAAATGTGCGGTGAGTCGGAACAGCCAGTGGGGGCTTTTTGCATTCTCCTCCTTCTACTGTAGTCACTAGCTCTCCCGTTGTACATCTTTTCGTCTTGCCCATAGAGAAGAAATGCACAGTGTGTAGCACTGTGCGAAATAGTCGCTAGCTCTCCTGCCGTTCCGTGTATGGCCAGTAGGGCGTCAAAGAGTCACTGTTCTCATAATGTACGGTGTGGCCAGTAGGGTGTAAATTGTCACTGACTCTCCTGCAGTAATGTGTGTGGCCTGTGGGATGTAAAATAGTCATTTGCTTTCCTATAGTACTGCTTGTGGACTGTAGAATAAAATGGTCTTTCCCAAGTGTGAGTTTATCTGAGGGGTATACGCACACTTTAGTTGCAGAACTCCTGCTCTGCCATAAGTCGCACAGCAGTGACTCGAAAAGACTATGACAATATGCTGAAGATTCATCGGAGGCCACCATGCTGCCAGCTCTGGCAGTGCAAAGCTCAGCCTCACTAGGGCAGACTGGGTGACATGGTTAGACTCGTTAGTCTGATTGCTTTCTCCCACACCAGCTAACAGTGCCCACCTTCAGAAAACCCGTACAGTATGTCAGTTAAGATCAGTGTCCTCCTTCTGCCAGTGCCATGAATTGGAGGAGTCACAAACCTGAAGGTACACATCCATTTTCTGTCAGGTCTGCGAGGGAAAATGGGACTAAACAAACTGGGCTGGGAAAAAGGGAGCAAAACAGGGGACATTTTCCTGCAAATAACAGCCGAAAGCTCGCCATTGTGTTGGAAGTGAAGGTGTGCTTTACACTCTCTCTGCAACACTCCTGGATCATATACTGGCAATTCTCATCACCCATTTATATAATTATTGTTATGCTGCAGGACACCATTTTACAGAGTAAAGACAAGCAATTTCCTCCACCTCAATCAAATAGAGCAGTGACTGGAATTGGGAGGGGGGAGGGGAAGGTGGGGGGATGCGGGGGTGGGGTGGGGGGGTGAGCATCTGCGTTATGATCCTTATGGCATTTCCTTTCACTCAAATGCCGGGAAAAACATCCCTGACCTTGCGAACCGTCTGAGAGATCTGGCTAATCAATGTCCTGTCGCCACGGCAATAAATTGGCAATTAAGGCTTACCGTCGTTCGAAACTCCCTTATAGACCAACGACACTCGCTGCCAACATCTCTCTCTCTCTCTCTCTCTCTCTCTCTCTCTCTCTTTCATTCCTCCCCCCCTCCCTCTTTCTCTATCTGGAGTCTGATGACAGTGGAAATAAAAATGAAGGAAGGTTTAAACACTTTAGGAATATTCCTCATCGCTCAGTGAGCAAACTTCAGGATACAGTTTGTCGTTTGTTGTCTTTTATTGCTATTTCAGCAGAGGAAACACAATACAGCTCTAGCCATTTGTTTTTTATTGTTAATTTTCTACAGCAATTACAACTACAGTTGTTTGTATACAATTGTACTTGTTTATTTATTTATTAATTTATATTGCCAGATTCCAGCATCTACAGTGACATATAAAGTACAGTGTAACATATTTCATAGTATTCTGGCTGTGAAGCACTGGACAGCAAACATCCTTTACAGTCGCTGACATACTTCTTCATCAGTAAAGACTTCTGAACATGGCAGATGTGAGTATGTAAATCAGTTTTCAGTGTGCAGCGTTGATGCTGACGAGGAATCGATGGCACCAAACAGTTCAGGAGAGAATAATTCTCTGAATCTGCAGAAAGCTCAGGGAGGTGAGATGCAGAAAGCACCTCAGCTGGAAGTGAATTATTGCTCATTTCATTTCTTGTTTTCAAACAGCATCCCAATGTAATTTGGCAGGACGGACTCCTGAGAACGGAAGTCTTTGGAGACACCCAGTCGATTTAAATACATTTAAACTATGCAGGAATATTTCTCATTGTGTAGCAAGCAAACTCTTAGCCATGGTTTGTTTTATCTTGTGTTTTATTGCTTTTTCAGCAAAAGCAAACACAGTGTTACTCCATTTTTCTTTGTGCTTAATTTTCTACAAAGAATGCAACTGCATTTTTTGCATAAAGCATGCATTTATTTATAAAGCAACCAGGCGATAGAAAGTCTTAGATATAGAGAATGGTTCTATTTGGGGTGAGAGACTATTTTATTTTAGGTGGGTGTCTCTGTGCTGTTCAGTTTGAGGGTGACTTATTCTGTTCAGTTTAGGATAAGTAACTGTTCCTCTCGGTGTTCTACTCAGTGTATGACAGGATGTGTGACTTTTGGAGAGAAATACTTATTTTTTGACTTGGGCGAGAAACCAGTGTTCTCCTGGATGTGAGTGACCTTGCAGTTGTCTATGTGGCTGTGTGTTAACCAGCCACTCTGCGTCTTACCGGAGAGGGTCTTTCTCCATTCCCATGTCTGACAGCTAGAAGTGGAACATGAACAGATTCTAAATTTGGGGTTCCAGGACATCCTCATAAGGCCCAAGGAACCCCACATAAGACAGAAAAATGAAGGTTTGGATGAAGGTTTTGTCCTTGTACCAGTGCATTCACCCTTCTGAATGTTGCTATAGTTCACTTCCGATCCCTTTCTCCTTCCTTTGGACTCCCCTAGAGTCAGTGATCATTTCCAGCCCTGAAAATGAACACACACTGGCCTGCGCCTCAGGCCGGATAAGTAGTGGTGTTGGGTAGAGGCAGGGGGGCGCAGAGATCACAGGCGGGGGTGCTAAGGGGGTGGTTTTGGGGGCATGTATGAGCTCCATCGATGAGGGCCACACACCATTAAATGCACTCTGAAAGCAGGGCTCTGATTCTGCAATCCGGAGCCAGATAAGGAGGCAGAGAGTAGAGAGTGAGGAGATGGAGCAGGGCCCGGAGGCAGGAGAGGGGGAGCACAGACAGACAGACAGACAGACAGACAGGCAGGCAGCCCTTTGGACGACCTTTGCAGGGAATCGCGCAGCGCTGCCAAGGAGATGGCGGCAGGGTGGGTCTCGGCTCAGGAGCAGAACATGCGGAAGAGTGGGCTCTTCAGACGCGGTACTGGGAGATATCCCAGATTTGCTGTGGCCCCTCGATGACCAGCGAAAAGGTGAGGTTCTGGGTAAGAACGGCTTGGGTAAGTCATGCTTCTTATCTGCATCCGAGCTTCGTATCTGAGCATCTTCACAGCCTGATGAGTGTAACTCTGACCGGCTTTCAGAGATGAGCTTTCAGGCACGAACTCGGGGGGTGGGGGACGTACCTGCCAAGAACAGCACGTCACTGTAGCCAAAAAATGAAACGCATGAATACTGCCTAATTTGGGCTGCCTGCACAGACCCAGGCACTGCCCCTCTCTCTCCCCTTTCCAGGCACTCAGACTTGGGTTGCAAGTAGGACTTCCACTCGAACCTTCAAATATGGAGTCGATCTGTGATAGAAAGCAAAATGTTGCATTCCTTATTAAATAAACACGGAACATGATTTGTGCAATATTTCCCTACTGTGCAAATGAAAGAGAGAATAACACAATCATAAATCAGATTATGTTTGATAAATAATAGAACCCCATCTGTGGAAAGCAAAATCTGCATCATGGTAGCAAAAAGGGTGGGTCAACCACAACCGCAACTATGGAATGACACAGCTTCCCCAGCCCCCCCCCAACAAACACACCCAAACCCCAAATCCACTCCACCCCCCCCCCCAAAAGAAAAAATAAATAAAATCACTCCAGACCAGATATGACAGTGGTGAATGTAACATTTGAACATTTCAATATTATCGAACCAGCTGTGCGCATTCGGCATATCAGAGTCTTGGGATGGAAGCATTTAATGATAAATCACCCCACACAAACAAAGTCCACCATCGTAAATGTGCTGACACCAGTTAGATTGCACACAAACCCTGACCTGGAAATTTAGCTGACAAAGAAAACAAAGCTATCCAGACATTCTTTGAGAATGTCAACTGTCTGGTGCTGAAACTAGTTTCTAGGCTATCCTGACCAGCTCAGCAGTCTTGAGATCTTGGACTGATACACCATCGGTAGCAACAGGTCCAGTACGAATAGTGATTGGTGAAGACAGGCTCAGTCTGAGCAGTGATTGGTTACATCTGGCAGAGCAGGAGTGAAACTGGCAGACACATACAGTAACAGCCCCACAAGCCCAGGGTTCCAAAGTACCAGAATGCACTGTTTCAGCTCTGCCAATGCAGTAGAGTTTATTAGATCCATATTTTTCTTTCCTCAGCACAAAGTCTGAACTCAGATTTTGTTTTTTATTATAATTTTTTTTTTTTTGGTTTAATTTAAAATTCCAAAGCCGTAACGATTTTCCAACCGGAAACCTCCTACATGGAGCACTCACAGGAAAAAGGAAAGCCTACTTAAGCAAGAGAAGATCCTCATACGAATCAAAAACCAAGACTCCTATCCCATCAAATCAAATGAGAGATCGCTCAAATGTCAGGTTGTTGTGTAAGCTAGCACGTTGTTTTGAACTGAGCGACGTTGTCTTGGGGACGGAGAGCGGAACAAACAATTAATTAAAAGAGATTACAGCAGGCTTGTATTTAAGATTTCGGGCCTGTGAACAAATGTTAGTTGGCAGGACGGACTCTTGAGAATGGAATAGCCTGTGAGATATCTACCACATTGTATTGATACGATAAGCAAACCTTACAGCAGGAGCATACGAATCAATGGCTCAGGTGTTAGAGAGAATTAAAAAAAAAAAAAAACACTTCATAAAGACCTGTGTAAGCAAATTGTTGGTCTTTATTAGTTTGTTAGGTTTTGTTTCCAGCCTAAAATAGCCTTGAGGTTGTCTTTCCTTGTCGGGAATGTGACACCCTTGTCTGCTCACCCAGCCATCGGCCATATCATGAGTCAGAAAGCCTCTCCTCGGTGCCGAGGTCGCAGCATGAGGACACTGTGCATATGGCTTTTGTAAACTTCTCCTTGCTTGTCAGGCCTGGCCTGTCAGAAAGTAACTCCACTTGGACTTGGACTCCTCCTCAGCATGAATGCCAAGGGTCATCACTTGCAAGTGAATCAAGCAAGCTCCTTTGCTTTTTTATTATCAAAATCTCTTCTGTCATTCATCTTTATCCCCCTTTTCTTTTTCCTCTTTTTCTTCCTCTTCTTAATTTTTCCCCATTTTCATTTCTCCTGCACGAATCATTAAAATGTTGTCGTTAAATCGCTCTTAGGTCAATAGCTGGGCTGTTTTACAGGTTCACTTGCCATTTTTTTATTAGGAGGACGATAATGATAACAGTAACAGTAATTCAAGGTCATCGCAGACTCCGCGGATACTTTGCCTGGGGTTGGGCGGGGTGATGAGACATTTATCACTGCCAAAGTATTGGTTAAGTCTTGCTTGTTATTGATTTAAAGAAATAAACAAGAACTAATGGGCTGAAGGTGCTGGCTCGATAGTCAGAGTTAGAGGCTTTTCTTTCTGCGCACAAGAGAATGTATGACTAGCTCAGTTTCAACTCTCTGTGTACCAATGGGGACGTGAGAGTTCTTACTTTGCAGAGGGGGACACTGCAGCTAGTGCCATGTACTTTCTTTATATGCAGAGGAGGACTACTGTGCTAGATCGGCCTGCTTTCTTTCAGTGAAGAATAGACTGCACAGCTAGTTCTCTGTGCTTTCTTTTTGGTCTGAGGGGACTGTACAGGTAGACACATGAGACTGGTATGATGACTCCACAAATGGATGAAAATATACATATGTTACAAGTCACTCATTGATTGGAGCTTATCATTGTGTTTCATTGGACCAATAAAACATTTTAATTGGCTAAAACAAGTTAGTGATTGGAGACTAATTGTACCTCATCCCATTTTTTATGTCATGACACCTAATTCACCCTCAACCTCACTATTTTTTTGCCCTTTGAGTGCAGAATGTACTTTGTGTGTTATTCTCTTTCTGAGCAGAAGAGAATGTAAAGCTAGCTCTGTGTGGTGTCTTTTAATCTCTCACTTGAAATACCCCAAGAGCAACTCATATCTGTGTCCTCATCGCCCCACACCGCAAAAAAACAGCCAATTATTGACAGACGCTCCGGCGCTAATCCCCTAGGCCCCTCAGCGGCCAGACGGACGCCCGAGGTGTAAATGACATGCGGTGGAACTCGAGAGAAGAGCGGTGAGAACGTCCGCGCTCGACGGGGGAGGTGGCGTTAGGCGAGGATGGCATCACCACCTCGCGGTTCAGTCGCTCGGCTCACAGTGGGCTGAAACGCATCGCCTGCGCCGGGTGAGAATGGCGCAGACTACTGAGACATTTCTCTGCCTTCATATCTCCAGAACCTTCATATCTACACAACCGTTTTAGAAGATATGCAGATCAAACATATCCTGAATCCTGATGTGTGTGGCAGTAATTTCATGAACACAGCACCATATATGAAAGATTTATCTATGCATATCAACTACAGCTACAAAAAAAGCTTCATTACCTTATATATTATAGACTTTGAAAAAAATGGTTCACACACAGCAATGCACAAAATACTGGTACTTATTTATTGGTCAACACACAAAACACACAAACGTTTCAGCAAGCAGCCTTCTTCAGTTTGAGAATTTTTTTCCTCATAACATATTTCTGATAATTCAATGTAGATTTATACTCAACAGCAAAACTGCAAACGGGCTACATCTGTATAGTTTCAGCTTTTTTCATTACATCAAAAAATGTTAATTAAAGGTAACACGTTTTTCCTGTTCCTTTTCATAGGAAGCTACTGAAGCTTCTGTTCTGAAGCCCTTTTTTTTGGGGGGGGAGTGAAACTCTCTCTCAAACTCCTGAAGCCTGAAGTAGATTGTGCAGCTTGTGAAAGCTGCAGCAGCTGTGAGTCCTGGCACCGGTCTCAAAGCAAATTATTTACTGCGAAGAGGAATTCAAGCCCTGCTCAAATTCGGTGGGAGGTGATGGAATCTGTTTGTTTTGATCCGCGACTCAGAAAGTAATCTGTCCTTGTGCGGCCTCTGAACTGTGGAAGGTGGGGTTTGGGAAATGAGGGGGTCAAGGGCCATGACAAAGAACCAGTGAGGTCAGAGGATCAATCTTTGGGGGTCAAATTAGAGGTCAGCTCACACCTCATTGGATGGTTGTGAACGGATTCAGTTTAACCCAGAGCCGTCTTCAGGGCAGCTTCTTTAAGTATCTCTCAATCACAGTCACTCTCACTCTCAGTCAAGATTTCTCAAAGGGTTATGGCCATTGAATCACGGCCAAAACTCACATGAAAAGAAAAAGGCACCTTAGTATATTCACTGCCAGAGCACTGTGTCCCATGCGGGCTTTGATGAGGTAAAAACTGCACATTCTGTTATTTTGTATGTGTGACCTCATTCTATATGCATGTATGGGTGGCGGAATGTGGAACGGAAGATAAAATGTAGGTGGGAAAATTAAAATGGCTGAATTTTGAGATTTATCAAAGGTACTACTTCCCTGTGTGTATGGGAAGGGGGTGGTAAAGATGGCAATTTGCGACTGTTTTTAACAAGGTCTGATAACCAGGTGTAAACTTTGAGGGGAAGGAAAATGGCAGCAGTAATTGCAGTAAGGCACCGCTGGCCTGTTAAGTGAAATAAATAGTGTAAAGCTGTTTGTGTTTATTGGATCTCTTAGCTTTGAAAAGCACACGCTGTTTTCTGGCTGTCTTTTCAGCACAAGGCATAGCTTGGGTGTGTGTGTGTGTGTGTGTGTGTGTGTGTGTGTGTGTGTGTGTGTGTCTGTGTGTTGTGTGTGTGTGTGTGTGTGTGTGTGTGTGTATGTGTATGTGTATGTGTGTGTGTGTGTGTGTGTGTGTGTATTTGTGCATATTTGCTCGCGTATGTCTCGTATGACTGCATGCAAGCTGTGTGAGTTTGTCAGTGTGCCTGTGTGAGCATTGTGTGTGTTGTGTGTGTGTGTGGGGGGGGGTCACATTACCCTTTAACTCTCCAAGACTGATAGTTTGCAAAGTTTTCCACTGCAGGGTTCTATCTCCAGACAGTGAGCTTTGACATGGCTGGGACTGAGGAAGATGTCTGAAGCAGACACTAATAAAGCAGGCTCTCCCACAGTCCTGCTCTGAGACACAACACACATAAATGAGCAGCAGTGACATATACTTGGCCAAGAAAACATCAAGACCAGACTGAGGATACAACCTCACGAAAGCCCTGATATGCTGGTTAGCTGTGCCAAGCTTTAACCACGTCACAACACAAGTGCAAACTGCATACAACAAAACTAATAAAATCACCTTGATACATTAAATACCAAGTACTAGAGGGTTTTAAGTGATAAGGAGAGCCAAGATTCACTCTGAAGAGAAGGGTTATGCATTTACTTCATTAGCTTCAAGTCATTAGCGTGACTCAGCATTTGTTTGGTGAAAAAGGACAAACATTTAACTTGAATTATGAGGAGGAGTGGATAAACCAAGAGTAATGTAGAGAGAGAAGTACCTGACTGATAAAATCCCTGTGTTGGATAACATTAGACAAAAAAATTAACAAAATTACAAAGCCCAGGGCTTGGCTGAAGATAATAGTTTGTGATAATTAAGTTTGCCTTTGCCTCCTCTTCAGAAATGAGAGGATATCTTTGATTAAATTTGATAGAAAGTAAGCCGTTAGCCACCCTCCTTCTGATTGCTAACTTTGGTTGGAGGGTCTGGGTACACTGAGTCCATTCTGCTGTGAGGGTATGACAGAGATGAAGCTTGCTAGCCCTGAATGACACCTTGATCAATTCATCGATACAACCAATTTGCAACTTCATTGATTTTCTCGGCGTAGCACTGTTCTTCTGGCTTTGTATATGTACTTACTTGTAGGTCAATCCGCGCAGCTTTGTCTAGTAAATGCCTAATTGTGAGTGTACTAAAATGCAAAATTATCCCCATGGAAGGGTATTGCTTGAATTGTTAGCTTCTGTCTGCCAGCTCATACGTTAGAACTGCCAGCTGTCCCAAGCTGGGTGCCAATCACTGGGAATTAACTTTTATCTCCAAGCAACCGAGAACATCATTTCTAAGTCTGATTTCTTCAGATCTTACTTTTTTTTTCATTTTTATATTATTTTCATTTCTCACTGTCCTAAAATTCTGTTTAGTCCTGTTTTTACCTTGTTTTTGTTTCTCTGTTTTACTCCAATTTGTAAATTATATCAATGATAATTTTCTAATTTTCTGAATTGTGTACATTTTGTTTATTAAATTCTATTACAAAGTGCTATTGGGCTCTGCTAGTTGTAATAGAACAAGAAAAGAACACACAGTGAACTTGACTGCCACCCATAGGTAATTAAGTGCGGTCCCATTGAAAATGTGCTGAGAGTAATTTGTAATTTGTGATTTTTGGAAGGGGGAATTGGGGTCTGGGTGGGGTGGTTCATTTTAAAATCGGCCCGAGGCGTCCCAGAATGACTGTGACCTAATTCGGCGACTCTCTCTACATCCAGGACTGACAGTCAGGGAGCCTCCCTGGGCTGCAGGCTGGGGCCGGGATGGGCTTCGCATGAGCAGCAGGTCACACAGCATTATGGGAAGGCGTAGAGTCTGCCATGTTGCCCGTCCTGGCCGGGCACTGAGTCTTGTGTGTGCCTGGGCAGAATGTGGCTGGCTGCCCACCAATTAAAAATCTGTGGGGGGGAAGTTCCAGTCATTCCTTTATTCTATATTTCACTGCACAGATGGGGGACTGTTGTGGTCATTCAGACCACACATGAGCACAAACATACACATTCACGCACACACACATACACAAATACACATAAAAACACACAAACACACACATATATACATACATATATACATACGTGCATACATACATACATTCGTATGCACACAGACTTGTGAATAGTGCAATGCAGGTAGCTGAGTGCTTGAACTTCCTGTGTATGTATGTATGTATGTATTGTGTGCTGACAGTGAGGTTCCTCACTTTAAGGATTCGACAGGAAGGAGCTCACTGTTCATCCATCTTGAGTTGGAGTGCATTATCTCTCAGACAGGGGACTGAGCACAGCCCTGTGGGGCTTTGGGCACACACGCACACTCTCAGCAGCCCCACAGTGATTGGTCCTCTTCCATGCAGAGGTGCGTGTGATTGGTGGAGGAATCGTCACATGGTACATGCAGGCCTCTCTCTGTGTCCCTCTCAGGAATGAGGGTCAGGTGGTCTCTGGTGGCCCGCTGCCGGGATTCTCCTGTCACTCACAAAGGGCTGTTAAAATCTCGGTCTGATCAGTATTTGCTTACTTCTGGGGAGGGCAGCTTGGGTCCCGGAGACCCGGACAGCCAGCTGGTTTTTGGTGTGTTTCGGCACTTAAGTGCTCAATTTAAGTCATCGATTGGCTAAAGAGTCCATACACCTTCTTTCCCAGGCCTAAATTAGCCCCTAAATTGAAAGGAAAGCTAAAAAAAATCCTGCAAAAACTCTGCAACCCCTCCAGGGCTGGAGTTGTGTTGCCGTGGTGTACTTCCTCAAACAGCACGGCGAACATTTTCCACCTCAATCCCACCTTCAAGTGAAGCCAGTAATGCAGCGTTACAAACCAATGCTGACAACTCTCATTCTTTGTAGTTGATTCTTGTGTGCGTGTGTGTTTTTTCTTGCTGAAATGCTGGTACTAGTTATTGAATTACTGGTTAAGCTCAATACCAGGGCTGGCATATTCCATTTCACTCCATTACCCAGGGTCCGTTCATTCATTACCTGCATACCAAACCCATTCCTGGTAAAGGTCCACCGAAAAATGTGTCATAATGGGACACAAGAAAAGTTTTCATAACTTATTCAGGGCAACCTATAGCCTAGTGGCTAAGGTACATGACTGGGACCCCTGAGGTTGGTGGTTCAAGACCCAGTCCAGCATGAACACCATTGCTGTTGGGCCCCTGAGCAAGGCCCTTAACCCCACACTGCTCCCAGGGGGGATTGGCCCTTGGTTAGTCTAATCAACTGTAAGCCACTTTGGATAAAAGTGTCAGCTAAATGACTGTAATGTAATTCACAAACACATGCTTCTCATCTGGAAATGAGAGAACAGTTACATTCCCTAGCAAACTACACCGTTCTCTTCAGAGAAGACCAAAGCAGAAGACAGAACAGAGCATGTATATTCTTGCTTATTTTCTTACATAAAGTGAACCCATGATCTTTGTTTTCAGCTGTATTTATTCACATTGTTATAGAAACCTTCTACCTGTGCCGTGCCTTTCTGGGTTTGGTACATGAATACACAGCTTGTATCTTTAGCTGTTCACCACCAAACTTTCACTGGCGTAGTGAATGACAAAATGTAGTCACAAAATAAATAAAAAAGTCTCTCATGTTAAGTAATAATAAAAGTTTTCCTCATTTTCTTTTTGCAGATATATGTTTTTTTTCTTTTTTACTACACAAATGATTTGTATTTTGGAATTGAGACGAAGCAACATTAAACCAAAAGGCAGGACGTATAGGTCTGTTGAAAATAGTTTTACAGTGGTGGTTTGTGTCAGCAGTTTCTATTCTCTAATAAAAAAAAATGGAGAAAGAAACAAAATGGGAAAAGTCCACTGCACTAAATTGTGCGGGTATATTGATTAAATTCTCTTTAGATCGGATTTGTTCATAAAACCTTTGATTGGATCCGCTGAGGATTTTGGGTTTAGCGTGGGAGCCGCTTCCAGGAGAATGCTTAATGCTTCGCGTAGAATTGCAGTTAACACTGCACCGCTGAGGGGTCCGTCTCCCTTCGCATCCGCGCTAATGCCTGGAAAGAAACATGAGTTCAGCTTTTAATTTCAGCACTTTTCTGCCTGGAACAAGCTGCTCTATCTGCGTCATGCCCACCCACGGCAGCGCAATGCGTGCTGATCTGGGATCAGCTTCACATTTTAGATACACAATAGATAAGGTGAGGATATGGCAAGGACAGCCCTGATCCTAGATCAGTACTTCTGCTCTTAGACTCTGAGAGATGGATGCTGGCCAGAGAGCTCCTTTGAAGGGTTCCCTACAGTCCAATTTATGTTACAGAGGGTACATTCCCTTCTTAAGAAGTGCAGATGTGAGGTGGAAGCTGTCAGTATGTAGGGCTAACTTGATAGTGACTTGGCATTTCTTCTATTTTTGTATTTCCCCCCTTTTTTCCAGCCAAAGTGAACTTATTTTGGTCCCGCCAATTAACTGTCAAACAGAATCGGGAAGGTGAGGTTTGAACATCCAGATATGGGACCCACAGCTGCACAAACAGGCGCACCTGTGAACCAATAAAAGTCTGTGATGTGCACTTTTAAAACAGCATTGCTTTTTCCCAAAATTCCCCATCAAGTTTCGGTCACAACTGTAGGAACCGAATGAGTAATCATTTATTTTCTGCTTCACCACGTGTTTATGTTTACATGCGGTTTATTTTCTGTTGCTCACATGTGCCCCCTCAAGGCTGCCTCACATTCTCTGATAAATTATTTTTCCCCAACATACATATTTTGGAAATCTCATTAAGTTCACTTGTGTCAGAAACATTCAACCAACCGGTACCTCCCGCTGTGGCTCTGTGTCTGTTTGCGGATCCAGTGGGCAGGCGAGCACATGCTCTCCTTGCAAACGCATGACGTGATGTTTTCAGATGGTTCAATGGTCCAGTATCTGGTGCTGAACAGACATGAGTCAGCAGGACACACTGAATGAGCAGCCAGTGACTCTTTGTGGCCCAATAGGAGGCTGTGGGGAATACAGGGGACAGGGTCCCAGCCCAGAGCCAACACAGACACAAACATTACAGTAATGACTCACACTCACATATGCACACACATACACACGCACACACACACACTCACACTCACATATGCAGACACACACACACACTCACACACTTACATATGCACACACACACACACACACACTCTCTCACATATGCACACACACTCACACACACACACACACACACACTCACACACACACACACACACACACTCACACTCACATATGCAGACACACACACACACTCACACACTTACATATGCACACACACACACACACTCTCTCACATATGCACACACACACACACACACACACACACTCACACACCCACACACACACACACACACTCACACACACACACACACACACACACACACACACTCACACTCACATATGCAGACACACACACACACTCACACACTTACATATGCACACACACACACACACTCTCTCACATATGCACACACACACACACACACACACACACACTCACACACCCACACACACACACACACACTCACACACACACACACACTCACACACACACACACACACACACTCACACTCACACTCACACACACACACACACACACTCACACACACACACACACACACTCACACTCACACTCAGACACACACACACTCATACACACACACACACACACACTCACACTCACACACACACACACACACACACACACACACACACTCACACTCACACTCACACACACACACACTCACACACACACACACACACACTCACACTCACATATGGAAACACACACACTCACACATTCACACACACACTCACAAACTCACTCTCACATATGCACACATACACTCTCTCACATATGCACACACACACATTCACTCTCACATATGCAGACACACACTCTCTCACATATGCACACACACACTCACTCTCATATATGCACACACATGCACACACGCACACACACACACACTCTCACACACACACACACACACACGCACACGCACACACTCTCACATATGCACACACACACATATAGGAACACACACTCACTCACACTGTACACACACACTAACATGTCTCTCTCTTTCCTACACACAAACACAGACATACTTTGCCCAGGCACACATTAAATAAGAGACACAGGGATACTATTGTATGTGATATATTTAGTCACCATGAATGTTTTCTATAAGAAAAATTAAATAAATAAATAGATAAACACTTGTATTAGAGGATTTACAACAATTGTAATAACTGTTTGCTGCTGTAAATTAGTTCTAATGGGCTTGACAGGTCTAATTATTTGCACAGTTCAGTCAACAGAGCCATAATTAAACAGGACTCACTGCAGCCTGAAGACTGCAAGCCTTTAACAAAGCAAAACAATGCAGGCCGCAATTACGATGAAACTGGTGCTGCTAGTGTCTAATTGAGACAAATACTTCCACCAGGAAGTAAGTACATTTTCATGGAAATACAATACAAAAGCTGCTGACACTGTTCAGGTTATTTATGTATATATATCTATACATATATATAGAGATATATATATAGATATATATGTATATGAGGTTCTGTAGTGGACCTAGAGGAGGGGAGGAGAGATATGGGGGGGAAGTGAACACAGCTTAATCACCTGCACAGGTGAATATTATTTGCATCTCACCTCTGCTCAGTCGTTACCTGCCCCACCCTGCAGTGAGCAGACACCCTCTCTCCTCCCAGACCTGTTTCAATTACGTCACTAGACTTGTGCTCAAGCTCATACGTTTGTTCACATGACCATCACAGCCTGTGGCTAAAGTCACAACACAATTTTTGTTACCCTATATGTGTCATTACATATAATGATAGGGGTGTGTAGGGTGCATGGCTACCCTCTCTCAAACACTATAGTACATATTCACTGTCCTCCTTGCTACAGGGCTAAACCTGGTGCAGTGGCTGGAGGGTGGGGGGGGTACTCACAGGGCAGGGTCAGGATGTTTTGACCCAGCTGCGTGCCCTTCTGAGAGGAGGCCTGACAGATAAAGCAGCGAGGGGCCAGAGTGAGCTTTAGTCTGGCTTCAACACGTGAAAGAGAGGGTGGAATAGCTTGTCTCACCAAACCCTCTCCTCTCCTCTCACAGCAGCTGAGTTCCCTTTCTCTCTTTCCTTGCTTCTCCCTCGTTCCTCTCTTCTCTCAGCTTGGTTCCGCTGCGGGGGGCTCGTCATTAAAAGCGTATGAGGTATCACCGTGCGGTCTGAGCTAACAACATGCGCTCTCAAAGTTGCAGCCTGAAATAGAAAGAGATGCAAAATGCAAGACAAGCAAGTGGAGTGGAGAGGAGTGGAGAGGAGGAGTGGGGAGGATAGGAGAGAATGAAAGGAAGACAATATTTTAACAATTTAACAACAAAAGAAGAGGGGGGAAAGCAGCTGAATGTGAAGGAAGCCTTTTAGCACAACGGTCCCGGGGGAGAGGTATACTCCTGCTCGTCTCGGTGAGGACGGGGGAAGAGCTGCAGTCAGATGCCAAACCACAGCGGGGGTCCAGGGGAGCATAGAGACATCGTTAAATGGTGAGGGGGTGGAGTTGTTGGGAGTGGGGTGGGGTGGGGGGGTAGTGACAAACACCCCAGAGACATGATGACAGATCTCAGATCAGTCAACCACAACTATTATCAGTCTCTTGGGGGCCGGGGGTTGGGGGAAGGGTGGGTGGGGGGTGGTTGGTTCCCTACCACCCGGGACCCTTGTGGACAACTTGACGGACAGCGCCGAAGGCCAATTGAATCATTAGACAGCACAACATTGTTTTTTTCCTCCTTTTTTTTTTGTACACAGGGTGGTAATTGTGTCCGAAGGGAACGATCGCCATGTTCCAAATTGACTGAAACAGTAACCGTGGCAACGCTGAGAAGAAAGTGGGCAAGGGGGTGGCATGGTGGGGGTGGTCGGGGCGGCCAGATGCAGGGGGGGGGGGGCAGACGCAGGCTTAACAGAGGCCCAGAACAATCAGAGCACCACCTTGATTGGTCATTTTAAGGGATCCAGCAGAGTAGAAGATGAGGAGAGCCGGCCGGAATGTGGTGGGGGAGGGGGGGTTTGGTTGTTGCTGGAGCGGGGGGGCTCTGTGCAGTTTGTGTCACTTGATGTATGTCCCAAGGAGAATTGCAAGAGAGAGAAACAAAAAAAAAAGAAAAGAAAAATCAATAAATATTTTTCCCCCTGCCACTGATGAGAGCATCGATTTCTTCCAGGGGCCAAACCAGTGTTTCGAGAGCAATAAAAACAATCGACTCGCGCAGGCGACCCCTGACCCTTTCCCCATGTTCTGTCCTGCTCCAGGTGGGGAAGAGCAGTCACTGAATTACCCCAGTCTCACAGCGACAGACACAAGGTCCTTCATTTCACACACCACACCTCACAGGCTTCTCACACTATGTGTGTGCAATCGCCATAATGCATATATATATTTATATATACATATATAAAAAATCACAATAGCAGCCACAACAACTGCATGAAATGTATGGCTGGGAGTTTGGCTGCAGCGCTGTGTGATTGATAAGGTCCTATGCTGGTCCTGGGTGGAAGACAGGACTGTGACCTGAGGAGAGTAGTGCCAAAAAATCTGCTAATTGTCCTGAAGCTGTTTCCGTTTCTCAAGACTAACAAGCGACAGTTCCACAGGGAGCATACAACTGTAACTGACTCCCCTCCAATTTAATTCATGTCAGGTGTCGTAGTTTTGCAGTATCGTGCATTTGTGCCAGTCACGTTTAATCATAACAAAGAGCAAACAAACAATTGTGATGATAATAGAGATTAGGGATGTGTTTTAATTTGAAAACAGATGGTTTTGTTTTGGAACTTCTTTAGATGAAACGATTGTGATGCAGAGGCTGTCACATTAGATGTTATAGGTAAAAAAACATAAAAGCAATCAGCTGCAACTCATTTAACCTTATTTAAATACATGACATTCCCAGAAACAATCAAAAGCTTGTTCATTATCATCGATGAATAAGTTCCTGGGTTGATTAACCTATTGCCTTGGTATTTTAATTTCAGAGAAATCCATGTCAAGATCGCACTGGGAACAGCCTGGAGAGGAGCTAGCCATGCGCCATGAACTGTGTAGCCAACCCTATTCATTGAATTATTAATGTGGTAAAAAAATAATACATTCTCTACAAAATAAATAAAAGCATGTTCTTCGTTATCTTTATCTGTCTCTCACTGGCCTCGGTGATGCCTTTTGAGCTCAATTTTCAGATCACTGATCCAATGCACCAGGAACCCTGCGTAGACATTTTAACTCACAGAAAAAATGTTGTACATTCAGAAATGTTCCAATCGAATGTGATTGAAGAGAGATCTTGATTGTACAGAAGAGACTAAATGATGATTGGATTAAAAAAAAAAAAAAAAATTCTGAAAAATTCAGCAAGCTGTGTTACTTCATGCCTGGCAAACATACAAGAATATATAGGCCAAGAAGGCCAACTCCAACCAACATTATGTCCTGATTTTGTTCAAAGGAATAATATAATGGAGGCAGAGACTGGTGATGAGGGAGTTCATGGAACTTGCTGCAAAAGTAAAGCGCCCTCATTTCCTTTATTAACAGAACTGCTGCATCACATCAGCAGCACACGAAAGAAAGAACACACAGACAAGAGAGCGGATCACAGCATTTGGGAAATATTTTTAGGAGGACTTGAGAGAAAATGGCCTAAATATTTGACAACTGCCTATCTTCAGACTGGTACAGCCGAAAAGCATTAGTGTGAGGGAAATCAGCCTGTCGGGAGACTCAGCAAATCACGCAGCTGATGATTGCGGTTGCGTTGTGTACAGAGGGGAGATTATGCCCCGGCAGTTTGACTCAATGGTGCACTCTGCTTTCAGAGGGACCCCTGTGTTGGAGCACTGGAAAACCGCTGGCTGCTTCGGCTGATCTGGTCCCATCCCTGAAGCTGAAGATGTCCAAGGCCGTCAGCGTGGCTGACTCTGGGATGACTCCCTGGAGACGGGAGGTCTTTTGCTCTCAGATACACAGACGTTTACAGCAATCACTGCAAACTCAGGGATGGGCTGCCATAATCTCCTCCTCAAGAACCAAACACAAAAACAAGCTGGGACAAGGAGCAGTATGCTGGAAAACAGGAATGAAAATGGCATAGGAGGGGTTTTTTTTTCCCTAGCTGGAGGAAGAGTAAGCACTTTTTTTGTTCAATTATTTCTGCTTTGTGTCATTTTTTTTAATTAGAGAATTAAATTCCTGCTTCAGAGAGAGGGAGCCAGTGTCCAGGGTGATCTCATCGCAGAGTCTGGTAGCTGGAGATAATGCATCCTGTACTTTAAAGGGGAAGAAGGAAAAGGATGAAAAGCAGATTAGAAACAAAACAAAAAAGGCATTAAATTGCAATTTGAAACCCGCCCGCTCGGAGACGCGTGCGACAGCGAGCTGCCTAGCCCGAAACGATCTGCATCAATGAGTCCGCGCTTTTCTGAGGAACATCAACATCATTATCATCTCAGAGCTCAAACAGGATTGGTAATGAGATATTAATGCGGAATTCTTGTTTATTTCCTTCAGATTAATGACAAGCGTGGAGGACAGGAAAGATAATGAAGCCTTGGCTTTAATCCTCATTGACTTTCAAGTTTTTTTTTTCCATTTGTTGTTTTTTTTTTCTTCCACTGTTCCTGTAAAATAAAATAGAGGTGTAAAACCTTTGCTCTGCTCTCTGAAATGCCTGCCTTTGCCCAGTTTCTTCTCATAGTTAGCTGAAAGACTTTGGGGTTGTGACGTCTTAGATGTTTCTAGAAGATGAATCTCGCCTCTCTTTTCAAAGGGCCTCATTGGTCTTTCACAAACAAGGCCTAAATTTCCCATAAAAGCTGTGAGTGAAAAAGCGAGTGTTTTTTTATTGTTTGTTGATTTTTTTTTTTTTTCGTTTTTTGCTATTTCCAGGACAGCACTCAGCCCTGAGTGCTGTTTAAGAGGGCATCAGAGATGGTGCCATCTGTCTTTGGCACAGACACACAAGTCAGGCTGTCGCATGCCCCACCCACACCACACAACCCACCCCCACCCACCACATCCCCTCCTGGCAAGCATGGGTTTGTCAGTTTAATGTTTGTAGAGATGTCTCCATTCAAGCGTGTTTAAAATGCACCCCCCCCTCCACACACACACACACACACACACACACAAACCCAATGCCCCCATCTGGGGTGGCACTGCACAGTGTCGTCTCTCAGAGCCCCTCTCTCGCTGGCACTACCCGCTGCCACTCGCCCGTGGGTGACCTATGCCCATGCCCACCCATGACCTCCACACTCAGCTACTGTGAGCAGCAGAGAACTGATGCTGAACAAGAGCTTTCTTTTTTTTGGCGGACAATTCTTTATTGTTTTTTTATTGAGTACCACATCAGGATATTACACTGGGCTTCAACAATATCTCCACTTTCAAATCAAAACATAACCTCCGGCCACTTCCTCTTCGTCCCAAGGTGGTGGTGTCCTCTAAATGAGACATGATAGAATTTTAGACACAAATAAATTATATTTATAAAAATAGTAATCCGTAGATATATTTTACACACACACACACGCACACACACTAAGCTTCAGTCATCCTCTCTTTAGTAACATGACTGCAAGCCAAAATCAGAGCAGTTAACAGTCATTGTTGCTGATTTGGAGCGTGAGGATGGGTTCCGGCATTTTATTAGTTCCTTTTCCATGGCGACGGAGAGCGGAATCAGAATTTCATGGTATTAACAGAGGGCAGGGTGGAACTTTGTGGTCTGACAGAGAGGAGAGACGCGAGCAGATTAGGCTACATCTCAGCGATCTCCAGAGGCAGGATGGGAAACCTCCTGAGACCTTAATGTGCATGAAGAGGAAGGACTCAAACATGTGAAAAAGAATCACTGAGAATCACTGAGGGAGACACAACGAGACACAATCATTTAAACAAATTCTGCCGGATAAATTAATCATTTGGATTATCCAAACAAAGGGATAATACTAACATCCAAAATATCCTGGAGTACCTAAATAATTGTGATTTTGTAAATACAGAACTTTAATACTTTTAAGTATTGCTCCTTATACTCTGTTAGAGGATCTGAAGAAAAACAAGTCAGTGCTAAGCCAGAGCATCGTAGACATAAAAACTAACGATGTGCACACTTTATCTCTCTCTGCTCCACCCTCCAGCTGTAGCCTGAGGGTATATGCCCCAACCTAACCCCCTGTCAAGTCAGGCCAAACTTCATTTTCAGTCAGAGTATCAGCCTGGTGTAAATGAGTGTGAAAGTTTTGGAAGCTTTGCAGCAAATCTAAAAGTAACGCTCAAGGCAAACCAAATTACTTGACCTCAAATTATGTGTGAAATATTTTGATTTTATTATGGTGACTGTATTTTTAATGCTTAAATGGATACTTTTTTTTACTTATGCAAGTATAATGTTCCTTAATGTCGAATTAGCCATTGGTTGCGATGCTCCTAACGCTGTCCAGTCCAGGGTCTGCAATGATAATTAGGTTCAAAGCTAGCTCTGGGAGAAATAAGTTTTGCATGGTCCCTGGTGAGTGGATAGGTAAATAAATCCTTATTTGGGGGAGGAGGGGGTGTGTTCCTTCCCGTTAGTGATGAAGAGCGATGTACTCATGGGCAGCTGTTCTCATCATAAGGCTCACATGTCGTAAACATATGGTCCTCCCTGGAGGCTGGTCAAGGCCTGAAATATTACCAACTTTTTATTTTTTGTGTCCTCGCTACACAGAGAAATAAATAACCATTCTGATTTACGCTGCATGCTGCTGTTGAAAAAAGATGGCAATCATCCAGAACATCAACATCAAACCTCGATACCTCAGCTAGCGGTGGAAAAACATGGTGCAACACTCCATTAATGAAAAAATCATTTTTTTTTTTCATTAATGTGACAAGTGTTGACAAGTCAAAGGTCTGTGGAAATGGGGTGCCTGTTCAATTAGCCTTGTACGTATTTAGTGATGTGAATGTGTTAGACTTGCTGTCCCCAGTGACAGTTAAGATTAATGTAGTAATGTCTAAATTACCTTTAGCTAAGGAGGAGGGAACATGTTTTTAAATTTAGCTGAGGTCAACCAGTGACCTAACACAACTTCCCAGGTTTTTTTTTCTGACTAGTGCCAACACGCTGCCGTTCACACAAATCTGTTCTTACCCAGGTAAAGAATGCTTTTTGAAAAGATTTTTTTCCCCCAAACCCAAACTTTACCTAAATTATTTCCTTCAGGAGCCATTCCTGATGACTTCAGGAGGAGGAAGCCCTGATCACATGACCCCTCAGACTCTGACTCCTCCAATCACATACTGCCATGTCATAGGAGGCTTACGAGAATGGCATATTCTCAGTTAATGCATCTGCAGTCCTCCATGCTCACCAGGACCGCTGAAAAGTAAGAAAAAGAAATACCGTGCTCCTCTCAGTGACTGACGCAGTATTGGTATTTGGTTATATGGTTTTTAAATGGCCTTTCACCTTTATAAGGTTAATTAAATTCATAGCTTCTCCCCTTTTTTGATCAGTTTTCAGAATTTTTTATACTTCAATATTGATTTTTGGAAAGAGTGAACTTACATTCAGAGGAAATAGAAAGGAATTTAAGGAATAGCTTTGACATTAATGCTTATATTTACAAGTGGCAGGGGTGCTGTGTTTTATTTGTATGTCTCCCTGTCACCAGGGTATTTTTATTATTTTCATAATCACCAGGTTATTTGTTTTCACGGTGACTAATTATAAACAACACCACTCTCATTTTCTGCACAATTTAATATATTTTCATTTATTTTAGCAGGTTGGTCAACTGAGAATTCCTCTAGTAGTGATGACCTGGTGAGTCACAGTGGAAAGTTATGATACAGTCAGACACATACAGGACATGGAAATGTGGCCATATAGAGCCAGTTTTTGTGGGAATTTTAGTAGGACGTGGAGGTTAATACCCCTGCTTTTCTGAAAAATGGTCTTTAATGACAACTGCAAGTCAGGATGTCACTTTAACCAAGCTGTCCTTTTAATGGCATCTTCCATAGCACAGAGCAGTTTGGTTCAGAAGGAAGAGAGGCCTCTACTGGCCTAACTCCTCTGCCAGCAGCAACTTGGTCTCCCAGGAGGTCTCTCATCCAAGCATTAGCCAAGCCCACAGCTGCTTAGCTTTAGCTTTTAAATAAGCCCCTTCCGCTGGTGGATGCACAAGTCAACAGCCACAATAGAGGCATGCTGTTCTGCTATTTCCAGGGATTTCTCTCTGAACTATCAATGGTGACACACTGCCCTCAAGCAAGCAGTGGCAGCATTTCCACTTGAGATGTGAACAGTGCTTACCACATATATTCCATCTCCTGCCAGCAGGGGGCAGCAGGCCTGCATTGAAATGATTTTAGGTGGAATTCACAGCCACGCTGCCCAGCCTGAGAGGATGAAAGTCTGAAGAAAACCCAAAAATGTAAATAAAAAAGCCAGCTTTCCTAATATGCAAAACTCAAAAATTTATGAAAATGTGACGCCGTCACATTTTTTTATGTTGAGACGCTGTGTGGGGTTGGACAATGTGTGTGGGCGGCAAGAAGTACCAGACCGAGGAAGAAATGCCAAAATCGTTGGACCTAGCCAGTTTATTAGAATTACATTCAACAATTGGTAACGAAAGACACAAACAAAAAGGCCACAAACTGGGGGACACACCGTGGAAAAGCACAACCAAACCGATAACCCAAACTCAAAAGTACCAGCAGGAAAACAGGCCAGCTGAGAACCCCCACTGAAGTGTGTTTCCTGCTTTACACAGAGTCTACAAGGAAACAACAGAGAGCAGTTAGTGTAGTGGCACAGAAGAATGTACTTCCCAGAGCAACAGGGCCGGCGGGGTGTTATCCTCAGCCTGTTATAATTAGGAGCAGATTGACAATTTGCTGGCGACTGCTCCCCTTGGTCCTGAAGCTTCCCAGCCGCTGCTGTCTGGGGCACTGTGGTGCTGAAGCCAGCCGATTGAGCACCGATTTCTGGCGGTAGCGCGAGCCGTTCTGAGGCCGTGCCCTGCCCTGGATCGCAATGCGCAACCTTTTTCTCCATGTGAATGATACAGTGTTTTATTTTCTACTTCACTTAGCCTGTACCTCACGCTAGCATGATCTCCAGGACTCTTCTCTGCTGAGGAGGTACCAAATGGGTCACACGGCTGTGGTGTGTGTCAGAGAGCATTCATTCAGACAGAGAATCCATTCAGAGAGGGCAGATGCCATTGGAATGATTCTAAGCCCAGTGTCCAGCAGGAGGGTGAGAGAGACATGATACCCAAGCACCTGTTCACGCCCCCAGTGACCAAAGATGGGAGGCTGAGCGTTCATCAACTGCAAAGTGGATGGAGTGACAATGGAGCTGTCAATCACAAGATGAACCAATCAAAAGCTATTCTCTCCACCACAAAGCACAATGATTGGTTCAAATCAATGGGCCTCAGCTGTCAATATACTCGTGCACACTGTTTTTGGCTTTATGATAAACTTTATGATAAATGATAAATCATAAGTGAAAAAATAAGTCAGCTCTAAAAATGTTTTAACAGCACACAGAGCACCTGCCTTAATTTAGTATAATAATTCATTAGATTATGTGGTTAGGGTTTCAAATAAAGTTAAAAAAAAATCGGAAACAGCGGTGGCATGCCAGGATCAGGCTAGCGTACCTCTGCCTCAGGATCTTGTGATTGTTTGAAACTGCGCTCTCCATTAAGCCCTGGAGACATGGCCTCTGTGTGGCAGACATGGCTGTTAGTGAGCTGAACTGGAGAAGAAGTCCAGCGTGATCATCTTTTCATGGTTCAGGGAATACTCTAGCACTTTCCCAACAGCTAATGGGTTATTTATATTTTTTCTGTTCCCGTTGTCGCTATAATTCCCTCCAGAGAGCATCCTCACGAAGCACTGAATGACAACCTGATTGGAAATGGCGGAGTATAAAAATAAAGATTGACTGCTTTAAAAAAGATTGAAACCTGAAGCTCCTTCTAACAAATGGATTCTTATCATTTGAGCGTGAGCTGTGAGGCAGAGTCCAGCCATCGCTTGGGTTTTCTTTGCGACGCACGCAGTGCTTTTATCCTGAAAGGAGCGGCATTGAGGGTATGCGGTGCTGTTCTCTAAAGGAAAGCACTTAAGCTAAACTACTTTGGAGAAATATCCAACTGTGTTCATGGGCAATAGACAGCGCAGATGTGTACCTAAATTCAGAGCTGTGTAAGTCACCCGTGTGTGTGTGTGTGTGTGTGTGTGTGTGTGTGTGTGTGTGTGTGTGTGTGTATGTTTAGAGTGAGCATGCATGTGTGCATACATGGACATGTTTGCAGCGGTCTGTGTATGTATGCTTGTGTGAAAGTATGTATACTGTGTGAAAGCATGTGTGGATTCCTGGATGTGTGTCTCTCTGCCTGTCTGCCTGCCTGCCTGTCTGTCTGTCTGTCTGCCTGCCTGCTTGCCTGTCTGCCTGCCTGCCTGTCTGTCTGTCTGTCTGTCTGTCTGTCTGCCCTGCCTGCCTGCCTGTCTCCTGCCTGTCTGCCTGTCTGCCTGCCTGCCTGCCTGTCTGTCTGTCTGTCTGTCTGCCTGCCTGTCTGCCTGTCTGCCTGCCTGCCTGCCTGCCTGCCTGTCCTGCCTGCCTGCCTGCCTGCCCGTCTGTCTGTCTGTCTGCCTGCCTGGCTTCCTGTCTGTCTGCCTGCCTGCCTGCCCATCTGTCTGTCTGTCTGCCTGCCTGGCTTCCTGTCTGTCTGCCTGCCTGCCTGCCAGCCTGCCTGTCTGTCTGTCTGCCCGCCCTCAATGAACAATAGCTTTCTCAGCTCACTTCCTCTACTGCAGCTCTTATCTCTGCAATATAGATGATGGCTTCCTCTTCTTTTCCACTGAAGGCTGTCTGATCTCTCTGAAATGAAATGAGCCTGAAAGATCTCAGCATTTCATTTCGTGGTCAGGATCGGTCTCTGGCAATAACATTTTCGATACGATCACATTTTTATCTCTGCAGTGTGGGTCTTAATTTTCCCTCCCAAAGATTGCGGTCCACACCCTGGTATGGAGGAGGGGGAGCTGCAGTCTGTGAGGCTGAAAGTCCAGCAGAGTTAGCAGCTGCCTCCAAAGGTAACACCTTATAGCTGGAGTGCCATGTGAGTTAATGGCTTGCACAAATAAAACACACATCTTCAGTCTTTAGCTCACAGGGGCTTGTAGCACATAAACACCCATTTTCTGCTCTGCGTCCCATATATTAAGGATGTCGTGGCAAACATAAGTCCACACTCTGTTTAGGGCTGTAAGGTTGTTTAATGATCATGCAGCATGGAGAGCTACAGCACACAAAGTGGTACACCACAGCTCTACCAGGGGCGCCCCCTGGAGATAAATTTATACCTGGGGACAGGTGAGGAGTCTACAGTTACACAAAGATATTACATAATTGGGCGTTATTGAACATGCATATTCAGATGGAGAAGGGTGCTGTAGTGAGCCTTAAGCGGGGCAAATGAACAGGCCTGACACTGAACACATAACACACAACTGCACATCGCTATCACTTTGAGCCCGGTCCAAGGACTCTGCCCACGCTGACACGCACCACCTCTCCCTGTACCCTGGAAGCCTGAACATCCGAAGTCACAGAATCACAAGGCATGTTGGAACAAAAATTGAGGTTTCCGCACGGGGATGCGCAAACATGGCCCTGAAGTGCGGGAGTGTATGCAGGTGTTTGCATGCAGGTGTTACCCTGGCTCAATTAGCTAATTACCTTCATACACCAGTGCCAATTATGTCATTTGTTAGAACAACGGTAAACAGTTTCTCAAGTAGTCATGAGAGCGGTCCTTGGCTGTCATTCATTCAGCTTATCAAGAAATGTAGCTAAAAGGTCAGATCCCATAAGAGTTTGGGGCAATTAAATAACGAGGATCAGAAGTTGGCATGGAGTCCAGAAACACACACACCCTCCTGTGCCTACCACTGCTGTATTCAGGGGCACATAGTTTAGTGTTTGTTTTGTGCAGGCATCAGACGTTACCTTACACATTTTACTCATTTTAAGGTCCCTTAAATGCAGCATGAGACCATTTTAGGGGTCCTTGAAGAGATCTGGGAACGCCCTACGCAGAGCTTCATGACTGCATGCTCAGTGCTGATTGGCTGGAGCTGCAGCTGTCATGCTTTTTAAGGCGGACGTAGTGTCTGTCACACCAGTGACCTGCTCCAGGGACTGGCGTGACACCCCAGGGTTATTATAACGCACACCGGCCATCAGTGCTCTGGGAATAAAGAGCCACTTAGCCTCCAAGAAAAACTGGAAAGCACAACATTCTTCCCTTCCCTTCCCTTTACAGTTACAGTTTGAGGGAAAAAAAAAGAGGGAAGAGACAAACACGATGTCAAAGACACTAGGGAAGTGATGGAGTACAGGGGTTAAGTAACCAGGCTTATAACTCATGCACAGAAGTAAAATATTCATAGACATGAAGTAAAACCTGTCAGTTATACACTCAAGGGCTCTGTGGATAAGAGTGTCTGCTAAGCTAATAAATAATAGCAATGACATCATTTCCTGCTATGGCCTAAAACCGCGCTTGTTTAGATTGTATGTTGAATCACCTAATCCTGGACTTTGAACGGCTCTTCTAGTTTGACTATATTTGTGTATATTTCTGCCCTCATTTATCTCCATACCCTCAAACACACTTGTTCTCTGATAGCTTCTTGCATTCCCGATGGCACTTAACAATATGACAACCGCTTGAAGCTGAGCGGCTAAGAACTTGGTGTCATCCATCTTTGTTATTATACCTTTTGGGTACACTTGAGTTGGTCACATAAGCACATCAGCTAAATTTCTAAATGTTCACTTCTGAGGGCTACATGTTAGGATTGTTTTTCCTAAACAATTAGAGCATGGAGTCTAGTTCAAGTTAACAGCCAGACCAATTCAATGGAACTGAAACGTAATGGTATCCAGTAGGTGATATGTTCATTTTTAACAGGGGGGATGGTCCAATGGAAGCACACCCCTGCCCCCACACCACCAACAAACACACACATGTGTAAAATGGGGATGGCAGGTTAACAAGGGGGATGCATTTGGGTCATTTTGCTAACAAGGGGATGGCATCCCCCCTCATCCCCCCTAAAATCGCCTACTGGTGGTATCTGAGAAAACCAAACGACCACTGGTTTGGTATTCATTACAGAAGGACAGTAAAGTGTTTTTAAAAATCATCAGAAATGTTCTTAGAAGTCAAACATGCGTTAATAAATTGTTCAGAATTGTATGTGTTTATCTGACAGGGATATGAAATATTTTTTAAAGTGTTACTGTGCTGACCTCTAGTGGAAAGGGAAAAAATGTTTTCAACCAGTTTTCAACCAGTACACACACACAGAGAGAGAGAGAGAGAGAGAGAGAGAGAGAGAGAGAGAGAGAGAGAGAGAGAGAGAGATACATATACATCAAACTACTTGGTATGTGTTATGCAGTTGTGTCAGTCAGTGAAAGAGCATATTGTTTCAGTCATATCCAGAAATTTTGCTCATTTTGCTCACCATTTTACTTAATATGCCAACCGATATCTAATTTAAATTCTTTTGGGGAATTTGCTTATTTCATCCTGAAATTATGTGTTGTGACTGAGACTGTTATTTCTGTTATTATTGACCTGTGCACAACATTACAGAACATACATTGAAATACAGAGGAATACTTCCCCCTAGAGGTATTAGAGAGGGATAACAGGTTTTTTTTTCATGATCTCGTTTCCCTGAAATCAAAATCTTGTCAAAAATCTGAACTTAGTTCAAAAGTGTCTACAAAATAAACATTTGAAAGTGTAACACTTGAAGTTAAATACCAGAATAAAGAGCTTACATCAAAATGTTTTTTTGGATGATGGAAGCATACAAACTGTCAGGGGTAAAATAAACAATTTACATGATACATCAAACTTGTTTGTATTTAAAGCATGGAAAAATAATTGTTCTTGCCACTCTTTCACATAATATTGTGAGAAAACTTGATTTTCCAAAAGGTAACAAATGGTTATCTAACATGTAAATAAAAAAACTGTACCGCCTGAAAGGAGATAACAGAACCACCACCCATCCATAAATGTCTATTATTTATAGCATAGACTGTTTTATTACAGTCTAGGAGGAAACCATCCGAGAAAACAATGTGTGGGGCAGAATCACCATTGTTAAACTGATATAAATGTTTCACATGCAGATGTTAAGACGAGGCTATTTTTGGCCTGTCTGTGATAACAGGCAGGCTTGTACTCAGCGACACACTGAACATGCTCGTTTTAGAGCAGATGAATCTCACCAGCGGGTGCTCAGTCATCGTTAAGCCAAGACCAAAAGCACTGAGACCCCAACAGCACACAAGATTCCTCATAACTGACCTGCTGCAATGATGTTTCATGGAAGCCATTCTCTCCATTTCTCCCTTTGAGTAGGTGGCCGGTGGCTCGAGATCACACACGCCAAGTAATCAAAATTGTTTTGATGTCGCTCGTGCTCTCAGTGCTAAACCTAATGCCTTTGACATCAAGCGGACCAATTTCAAGTTTACTCGACGATTCAAAAAACGATTCAGGTTACCATGGATACAGTGAAACATGAATGGACAGCAATTATTTAATCACAGTGCTCAGTCTTGATGCAGCTCTTATAGAACATATTTCTAATTTTTATTTCAAAGATATCAGAATATATTTAATGTACTCTGACATAGTAGACTTTATTCCAACTGGACTCATTCTCACCGTGATAACAGTGTAAAATAAATCCCAATAGGAAACAGTAATAACATTAGATACAGCTGCAAACTTCAATAGTGGGGTCCAAGCAGATATGCAAGTATGTGCTCATTCATAAACCCATTTTAATATCTACTAATAATACACTGCCTGGTGTACTATTTTTGAATGAAGAATTGCATATTTTCATGAACGATAGTTTGGTTGCCTCCTATCAGACTCAAAAACAATTGGTTTACTGTGACAGCACATTCCCACGAGTTAGGCAGAGTGATTTCAGATTAAATTATCAATGGGGTCAGATTAATTTCACTGATAGGTTGTGAGCCAAATTTGTGAGGCTATCATTCACCCATTCGGCACATGAAGGCATCTACATGCGTACATAAAAGACCTGATTGGTCAACTGCTCCTTGTCACCAGGCTACAACCTCAAAGCACATGACGTACGCACTCCGTTGACATCACCACCCATCAACCATGAACGGGAGATCGATTTGAACGATTGTCAAAACATGACAGAGCAGTGCATCTGAGTCAAGCTGCGCAGAGCATGAACGGCTGTGTCCGTGCCAAGGCCTCCATCACGGTGAGCTCAGCAACCGTTACAGTCAGCTTAATAACAGTGGAAATCGCCTCCACTGCTGTACGGGCTGACTCAAGAATAGTCATGGTGAGCTCATCAAGTTACTGCCACAGTCAGCTCAACAGGTCAAACCTTCAGCCCAACAGCTGTCACCATCAGCTCAACTTTGTTGCCATCAACTCAGCAGCAGTCAGTTCGACGACTGTCACGATCAGCTCAGTAACTGTGGCTGTCACCTCCACAACTGTCACGATCAGCTCAGTAACTGTGGCTGTCACCTCCACAACTGTCACGATCAGCTTGAACAACTTACTGTCACATGCAGTTCAGCAACTGCAAGTGTTAACGTAACAGTTGTTTTGGGCAGCCCAGCCACTGTGAGCAGTCAACTCAACAAATGTAGCGGTCAGCTCAGAAAACGGTAAATGGACGGCTGAACATTTGCCTTGTAAGTCGCCCTGGATAAGAGCACGTTGCACTTTGCCTTGTAAGTCGCTCTGGATAAGAGCGTCTAACAAATGCCTGTAATGTAATGTAACGTAATGTAACATCTGTGGTGCTTCAGACTTCAGATAAACATGCTATGAAAACAGAGATGGGAACACCCAGCTTTAGAAAGCGTAAGTAATACCATGTATTTGTCTGACCCACGAGCTAAACCACGCAATACACTTTCTGAAGTAAAAGCCTTACTCCATAATGGCACTGACCCAGAGATTTGCATCACCTCTCAAGGGTGCAGATTCAGTCAATCACTCATTGAGCTCATTGCTGGTAATCAGGGCACAGACTCAATAATGACTCATTCACTGTGTGCAATCGGCAACTTTGAACCAGAACAGCCTATGTATGAACTCAAAGAAAGATTTATGTGAGCGTGTGCGTCTTTACCATGGTTACCAAATGTCGAAGTCATAAGAGCTAAAATATTTACAGAAGGCTATCTGCAGAATTATTGTATGAATTGGATCAGGAATAAGCAACTGACAAGCATCTGTATAAACTGCTGTGACAGGAGGATATTTCTTTTCAGCGGACCCTTGCACTGTTTTTTTTTTTTTTTTTTTTTTTTGTTTTTGTTATTGTGTGTCTTGGAATTTGTGGCTGAGGGATGGAAAACACGTCCTCATGATCACACAGTTACTCTTAATTACATAGCATTGTCACTCTCAGACACTCCCTCCACACTGGCCTCATTGTCCTGACAGTGTGGCCTTTCTATCTGGCACTCATTCTGCTCCTAAACCCTCTCAGACCAAGCAGAGCCTGAGGCAGTCTGTCGTCATGGTGAAAACAGTTCTGTGCGTAAACAATTCTGTGACAGAGAACTATGAGCTTTCCACAGAACTGTTATCACTTTCCCACACTTCACAAGTAGGAAGATTGCTGGAAAGGTTTTTCCCAATGATAAAGGATAGTAAAATAATACAACATGTATCTGAACATCTCCTTGGCTGATATGCCATACTAATAAAGACATTAAACTTTTTGACACAAGGTTATCACCAAGGTCATTGGTGTCATTTTTCTGGATCAATTTTAAAATAAATAACAATTATTATTATAATTTATTTATTTTTATTTTTTTACAATGCCTTTGCATTTTGAAACAGGTTAGTTTGACCCACAACCTAAAAGGAAGGTGTGACACAAAGGTGGGAGGCCTGTCAGGACAATGGACAGCTCAAAAGGTAGACATGTCATGAGCGGTCAGGACAGGACTATGGTAGCTGTCTGGTGCTGAAGAGGGCACCTGTCCGCCATTCTCATCATGGAGTCAGGAGCAGCGGCATAAAACCTGAGGGGAGGAGGTGTGCGGCATGGCTAGCGCTCCCTCCCTCTCCCTCCCTTCTACAGAGTTGGACAGAGGAAGCAATGTGGGGCTGGTAGAACTCTGGTCTGACAGCTGAGCCGACTTTCATGGTGTTTTAGGATTTTGAAGGATTTAAAAGGAAAAGTTATGAAATGTAAAATGGAGAAGAAAATTTACGATTCCGCATATTTAAGATTTCTAGGTCAAATTCAAGCAAATTTGTGATATTGACCATGTTAACTCCTTTGTACAAAAGGTCAGACCCCAACAAACATTTATGTAGGCACTTATTACTTTTTGTAGGCACTCAAGTTGGTAATGAAAGAATTTGTATTAAATAATAAAAGAATGCACAATAGAAGCGCATCAGCTAGTGTTCTCAGACCTTTGGCCCCCACTTTATGTATTTCTTTTTTGTATTGCTGTTGTCCTCCTCAAGCTTCCACAAGATGAAACTGATATAAAAATCTATTTTTGTTAAATGACTGTAATTTTCTCCTGAGCTCTGTTAACAAAATAAACTGCGCTCGCAATTCAAAGTTTGTCACAGAGTGTTTTTCCAGGTCTGCTGATCATGTGTTCCTCCCCTCACTTTTTGACAGAAGGTTAAGTCTCTGCAGATTTTTATCATATTCAAGAACTCCATCAAACCCTTAGTTTGAACAGATTTTTTATTCATGGTGTTAGGATATTTTGCCCTTCTCCATGGAACCAAATGCAGGACAATGAAGAACACGCTGACGACTTCTCTTAAGAGAATGTTGATTTATTACAATGCGCAAGGGAGAGACAAACTCAGAACATTCGGGCTGCCTGTGCTGAGAGAATCTCTAAAGAAACAGGTTGTGTGGTGTGTTGATATACAGTTCATGGTCATGCATATCAAAAGGAATGAGATAAGTGGGGGGCCAGGGACAAATGGTCTTGTGCCATGGGAACCCTGGCCGAGTCATTCGGCAGGGATGTGTGATATCCTTGCTGCCCACCAGAAGTGTTACACAGAGACAGACATAGATAAGATGGAACAAAGTGTATATATATATAAAATACATAGTGTATATATAATAAAACAGGGAACATATCATTGGCTTTAATTAACATAATCCTCACAAACATCATATAGAGCTGTCCATTACAGGGTCCTGCTGTGAGTTTCCCTTTCATTGTTTTTAGTGCTGCCCTCTTTTCCTGAATATATCTGATCTAAACATTTCATGCTTTTCTGTGTCCAACCAATTTACTGGTCCTTTAAAGGGTTGCAGTTTTCCTCAATCTCTAAAAATATCTCAGTTTGTTTTTATTTATATAACCAGGGAAAGTCCCATACATACTTACAGATGGAAAACACAAAAGGAAACAAATGAACTAAAACAAAAAAAACAAAAAAAAAAAAACTAAACTAAAAATCAAGCACAGGGCACTCTCATTTCAAAAGAGAAATTTTAGGCGTACTTTTTTTTTATTCCCTCCAGAAACATCTGCCAGGAAGTATTGCGCAATAGGGAACTACTACTGACTAAAAAGGTCTCACTATTTTCAAAGCCAGTTATGTGTTTTCCAGTCATTTTCCATCAAGAAGATGAAAATAAACCTGTGTGCTGAGAGCAACATAGCAAGCTGCTGTCAAAGATACCAAAAACAATAGAATACTATAGTTGCAAAGAATTTAGTGAAAAATAGATAACATTTGAGCATTCGATTCAAAACAGAAGGGGAAAACATAATCATTCAAAATAGTAAAAAGAAACAAATTTGTTTATATTACATGAAATTGATCATGTGGTAGTGCTTAATGTAATAGAAAAATTTACCACTAGAAGTTTAAAAAAATGACCTGAGATGTAATACATTATTCTGTTTAAATGAAATTTTCCATACTACAGACCCCCTTATAGTCAACTTTGTTTCCTGGCTCTCTTGAATTTCAGCAAGGGACAAAAGTCAGCACATCTCCAACAGTGTGCTGTTGTGCTAGACTACTAGAGTTACTGATCAACTCAGCATACCAGCGGTTTCAAAAGGCCAGAGTGTTCTCAGAAACAGGAAGTTCTCATTACATTAAGCTGTTGTAGATGGGGGCAACATTTTAAAGAGGGTCGAGCAGGGATACTGTCACACACAGTGTTATTAGACTGATTTCGTTCTAAACCTGTTTCAGCCCACGGTTTTAGAACGAAGTCAGTCTAATAACACTGTACGTGACAGCATCCCTGCTAAATTCCTACTTTTTTTGGTGAAATGCAAAAGACATATATATACAGTACTGTGCAAAGGTTTTAGGCAGGTGTGAAAAATGCTGTAAAGTAAGAATGCTTTCAAAAATATAAATAATAGTTGTTTATTTTTATCAATTTACAAAATGCAAAGTGAGCAAACAAAAGAAAAATCTAAACCAAATCAATATTTGGTGTTACTACCCTTTAACTTCAAACCAGCATCAATTCTCATAGGTACACTCGCACAGAGTCAGGGATTTTGTAGGATTACAGTCAGAGGTATGATCAACCAATTATACCAAACAGGTGCGAAGGATCATCAATTCACATATAGGTAGAAACACAGTCATTAACTGAAACAGAAACAGCTGTGTAGGAGGCTTAAAACTGTGTGAGGAACAGCCAAACTCTGCTACCAAGGTGAGGCTGTGGAAGACAGTTTCATGTCTCAGGTCATACACCATGGCAAGATTGAGCACAGCAACAAGGTAGTTATACTGCATCAGCAAGGTCTCTCCCAGACAAACATTTCAAAGCAGACTGGGGTTTCAAGATGTGCTGTTCAAGCTCTTTTGAAGAAGCACAAAGAAACGGGCAACATTGAGGATTGTAGATGCAGTGGCCGGCCAAGGAAACTTAGTGCAGCAGATGAAAAACACATCAAGCTTATTTCCTTTGAAATCAGAAGATGTCCAGCAGTGCCATCAGCTCAGAACTGGCAGAAACCAGCAGGACCCAGGTACACCCATCGATTATCAGAAGTCTGGCCAGAAGTGGTCTTCACAGAAGAGTTGCAGCCAAAAAGCCATACCTCTGACATGGAAACAAGGCCAAGTGACTCAACTATGCACAAAACATAGGAACTGGGGTGCAGAAAAATGACAGCAGGTGCTCTGGACTGATGAGTCAAAATTTGAATATTTGGCTGTAGCAGAAGGCAGTTTGTTTGCCGAAGGGCTGGAGAGCGGTACAATGAGTGTCAGCAGGCAACAGTGAAGCATGGTGGAGGTTCCTTGCAAGTTTGGGGCTGCACTTCTGCAATGAGATTTGGTCAGGATTAATGGTGTCCTCAATGCTGAGAAATACAGGCAGATACTTATCCATCATGCAACACCATCAGGGAGGCGTATGATTGGGCCTAAATGTATTCTGCAGCAGGACAACGACCCCAAACATACAGCCAATGTCATTAAGAACTATCTTCAGCATAAAGAAGACCAAGAAGTCCTGGAAGTGATGGTATGGCCCCCTCAGAGCCCTGATCGAGTCTGTCTGGGATTATATAAAGAGACAGAAGGATATGAGGAAGCCTACATCTACAGACGATCTGTGGTTAGTTCTCCAAGATGTTTGGAACAACCTACCAGCTGAGTTCCTTCAAAAACTGCAGGTGTACCTAGAAGAATTGGTGCTGTTTTGAAGGCAAAAGGTGGTCACACCAAATATTGATTTGATTTAGATTTCTCTTCTGTTCATTAACTGCATTTTGTTAACTGATAAACTAACACTTCCATTTTTGAAAGCATTCTTAGTTTACAGCATTTTTTCACACCTCCCTAAAACTTTTGCACAGTACTGTGGGTCTGTGTGTGCTTTTTTTTTTTTTTTTTTGAATTTCACTAAATTAGGAATTTAGATTAAGGCTTAGAGAACAAAACTGGCAGGGGCAGGCTTTGAACCAGCTACCTTTGTTTGGGATCAGCTTACATGTCTGCTGCTGAAAGGGAGTGTATCTATGAAGCTTTGATTTCACAGCCTATCGTCCTGTCTTTAGTGGATGCTGTTAATGGGATGATGGATGATGGTTGAGAAGGGCTGGGTTCCTAGGTCTGTGATACTGCTGACTGGGTTCCTAGGTCTGTGATACTGCTGACTGGGTTTCTAGGTCTGTGATACTGCTGACTGGGTTTCTAGGTCTGTGATACTGCTGACTGGGTTCTAGGTCTGTGATGGGTTTCCTACTGTGATACTGCTGACTGGGTTTCTAGGTCTGTGATACTGCTGACTGGGTTCCTAGGTCTGTGATACTGCTGACTGGGTTCCTAGGTCTGTGATACTGCTGACTGGGTTTCCTAGGTCTGTGATACTGCTGACTGGGTTCCTAGGTCTGTGATACTGCTGACTGGGTTTCTAGGTCTGTGATACTGCTGACTGGGTTCCTAGGTCTGTGATACTGCTGACTGGGTTTCTAGGTCTGTGATACTGCTGACTGGGTTCCTAGGTCTGTGATACTGCTGACTGGGTTTCTAGGTCTGTGATACTGCTGACTGGGTTCCTAGGTCTGTCATACTGCTGACTGGGTTTCTAGGTCTGTGATACTGCTGACTGGGTTTCTAGGTCTGTGATACTGCTGACTGGGTTCCTAGGTCTGTCATACTGCTGACTGGGTTTCTAGGTCTGTGATACTGCTGACTGGGTTCCTAGGTCTGTGATACTGCTGACTGGGTTCCTAGGTCTGTGATACTGCTGACTGGGTTCCTAGGTCTGTGATACTGCTGACTGGGTTCCTAGGTCTGTGATACTGCTGACTGGGTTTCTAGGTCTGTGATACTGCTGACTGGGTTTCTAGGTCTGTGATACTGCTGACTGGGTTCCTAGGTCTGTGATACTGCTGACTGGGTTCCCAGGTCTGTGATACTGCTGACTGGGTTCCTAGGTCTGTGATACTGCTGACTGGGTTTCTAGGTCTGTGATACTGCTGACTGGGTTTCTAGGTCTGTGATACTGCTGACTGGGTTTCTAGGTCTGTGATACTGCTGACTGGGTTCCTAGGTCTGTGATACTGCTGACTGGGTTTCTAGGTCTGTGATACTGCTGACTGGGTTCCTAGGTCTGTGATACTGCTGACTGGGTTCCTAGGTCTGTGATACTGCTGACTGGGTTCCTAGGTCTGTGATACTGCTGACTGGGTTCCTAGGTCTGTGATACTGCTGACTGTGCCTGTTTCTTCAGATCCCTAGGTTGTGGTTAACAGCAGAGTGATCAGGGGTACACAAACGAATGGGTGACTTGAGTCACCGCAATTGGGGTGGGGGATTCAGGGTGTGGTTCTAAACGAAGGAAAATTACAAGGAGATTAACATATAAAATACACAACGCAAACAAGAAACTGCACTACTACACAGGTAACCCAGGGAGCTGCTAGGCTGCTAGACAGTAGCTGAGTGAAGGTGGGCAGTTGCCTGCAGTACCACTGTTGTGCCAGCAGATAAAGCCATAGAGCCAGACAAATTAGGCAGCCATCTTGGTAGGCTCAGTGAGTGGGCCTGGCAGCAATTTTATGAGGCCAGCCAGCTGTGACTGACAGGGGTGGCCATCTTACTAGGCTACAGCCACACCACAGGCACATAACTGGTCAGGACCAACAACAGTGCCACCAGCTCACCAGCAGTACTACAGATTATTAGTAACTGCACACTCAACAACCACACTTACATACAATTAATGCACAGTTACCAGGCAAAGTTACAGAGTACAACCACTCTGTTACCCACAGTAAACATGCAACACCAACACAGCTAAGTATACTAACAATTTACAAACTATATACACAAGTTACACAGTATGGGTAACTAGAGTCTTTAAGTCCAGGCACTTACTTTGGGCATGCACACACATCTAACACAGCTGTCTCAATAGGGCGTAGTATGCGATTTTGGACGCAGCCAAGGTGTGAGTGCTGCCCTGTGCCAATTGGTGGAAGGTGCTGGGGTCACTTTCAGGGCAAAGAGTCCCCACCAATCAGCTCCTTCCAGTGCCTGAGGGGTTGGCTCAAGGGCTGGCCTCCTGTGTAAATTGACAGCAGGGGAGGAGGGACTCCTAGAAACAGTCAGGCCAGTTCCAGGTGGCTGCACAGAAACAGTGGGGCCCCCATCCCCGGCCCGCTGGCCTTTTGTACAGTGGTGAACAACTAAGGCCAGTGTTAGAATAAGCCTGAGCCCTGATGTGGCACAACTGAGAAGAGACATACAGCATTTGCAGACACACACACCCCCCAGACACATGGCCATTCAGGACTGTTTAGGAGGGTCAGCTTCAAAAAACATTCCAGCTGGTGAGTTACATAAGCTCTGCAGTAACTCTGAAAAACATTCTGTATGTACTCACTTGGTATAAGAAGGGAACCCACAGACTCTCACTGGCAAAGTGTCCTGTATTTCAGGTGCAAATGATGAGTAAAAAAAATAAAAATTCTCAGCAAGCCAGTTTTAAGGCTTTCCTTTCGGTCTGGATCCCTGAGCAATCTCTACTGCAAGTGTGTTGGATGTTCAGGATAAATGTATGATTTTTTTTTTTTTAACATGGAACCTCATAACTGTGGCAAAAATGTTGCTAAGATACCATGCATGCTGCCACTTGGGTCAGGCTTTACAGAAAAAAAGTTGACTTGTGCTAACAATGCACAATTCCCTTTCTGGCATGGAAATCAATGTCTAGGAGTCCATTGGTCTTAATTCCTGGTAAGCTAACATCTTGGGCTGTCTACACACCATTCCCATTTTTCCTATTAATGTATCTAATCACTGATGTTTTTACCCTGCAGAGCAGGGCTGAACAGTTTAAGCAGACTTCACTTGAATGGGTGTAATTAATTATCGAGCCTGAACAGGACTGATGGTTGTATCTGTCAGTGTCGTTGTGTTTTGTTTTCATTTTTTTTCCGGTTTTGTTCGACCTTTTTCGTGTGCTTTGGTTTTTTTTCTGTTACCCCTGTCTATGTGCTTTTGTTTTCATTGCCATCGTCTTTCCCCGCCTCCTCGTTACCTGTTACTGCTGTTCGCACGTGTCTCGTTTGCTTGTTAGTCTGTGTATTCTTCTCGGCTTCTTGTTCTGTGTACACTACGAGCCTTCTGCTCATGATCAGTCAGTCTGTCTGTTATTACCTCTGCCCGTTTCCTGTTTTTACGCGTTTGCCTAGTGTTTCTGTACCTTCGCCGTGTCCTTATGGGCTTATTTTACTTCCAGGCTACGACTTTTGTATTGTGATTTTGCACTGTTCCATGATTTTCTGGTTTTTGACTCCTGCCTGTTTTGACCTTGATTTTGCCTTTTTGACTGCTAATAAACTAAGGTAAATTTTTACGACTGCTCTTGAGTCCGGTTCTGTACTCTGACAGTATCAATCTAATATTTTTTTAGTGTATCAATATCATGTCATCCCGTTGAGGCTGTTTTCCCCTTCCATTCACCATGTCCATTGAGACCACGGAAACCAATGGATGCATCACATCAATAAATATGCCCACTCAAAGACCAAACTGGCCAAGTTCCCATATGACTATAAACCCACCGCCTGCTTAGTCATTTGTGGTATTACGTATGTGGAAGGTATTCTTGACACCGTACAAGTCGATGAAGACGCGCATGAACACATTTCAGCGCAGATGGTGATGCCACGCTCTTAAAAACCTCCAAGTCCCTCTGACTGACAAACTGGACTCCACGGAGTTATGAACAATGCCTGCTTTTGTAACTTCACTTTACGCGAAAAGACGCTATTTCGTTTTTCCTGGATGGGATCTTTTCAACATTTTTCTTCTGTGTTGCGCCATAATTGCAGGTAATGTGTCTTTGCACTTGATATTGCTTATATTCTCAGAAAAATAGTAGTAAAGCGGAAAAGCGTATACGACTTGAAACTATAAAGCAGAAGCGCAATGGTTGCTTAGTTGTGTATTTTGTCTGAGGACGTGGGCATGCACCAAAACCTATATGCATCAGCAGGACATTGATTAAAATACAATACATTCCCAGACGTTAAGGTGGGTTTCCTCTGTTTAACTGTGTATAATGCTCGACATTGCGGTGGATTTCTATCAGCCGTGACATTTTTTCTTCGCATCCATCGTAATTACGGAGCTTTACCCGTAAATGTGGTTGTTTTTCGATATTCGCCAGATATTCCCCAGCAGGTTGCAAACCATCTCATTTTCAGATCTTAAACGTAATTAAAGGACTTGTACATTTTGTCATAATCAGTGAGGTGTATGAGTAGCGTGATTGTAAAAACTTCACGCGAATCCGATACAGCACATTTACCATTCTTAAGATGTATTTCAAAGCAAGTTTTAATGAAAGTCTCCTACGTGCTGATACATAGTTTGTTGTAGGTTGTGTTGTGAATGTGTAAAAGTTTTGAGAACTCCCAAGCCACCACATCAGCCGACTGGGCATCGTTAGTGGCGTGCAGTCGGTGAACGAATCGTTATTTTCTTTTTTTAGTGAATCTTTCGTATCTATTCACGTGGACAACTGAGACGTTCTTTTTTTCTAGTTCATCTTCCACTGCTAGTTGCTACACATACCCGGTACGGTCCGCACGATAGGTATAGAAGCGTTTCTATGTCCTTGGTGCGCACTGTCCACACACTCATATCGGACAGAACGCGTAGTAAACATTGTGTAGGAGTGTGCGCAGTCCGACACACAGCGGCCACTTCATAAAGACATTCCGCAAATCACATGGGAACTGTGTTGTTTCGGCATTCTTCACCACCACCACATCCTCCCACCAGCCCTAATTCTGCCTTGATTAGTAGAATTATAACATTCTTCACATGTACTGACAAGATAATGTTGATCAGAACAAGTTCTGTCAAAGTCACAGAAAAATTATCTCTTCAAATAATGTTCAAGGGACATCAAGGAAAGTGAACAAATGTAAAATAACCAAAAATTGTTTGTCAGATATTTGATATGCCAACATGCAAATTAACGTTTAAAAATATACTTTTCGTTCCCATCCCTGTCATTAAACTCTCTGTTAGTACCAGAGGGGAATATTAGCCCTTCGAAGCCTCGTCTGATGTCAGCATGAGGTAATACCGGTCTCAAAGTCTACCTGTCTGGTGTTTTTACGGTCTGGGCTGAGAACAGCGGAATGTTTTGGGTTGGTTGCTTTGTTGTTCTTAATAACAGACTTGCTGGCTTGTCTTTTTGAGCGGCTAATGAGGACACCTTGTCCTTGTAAATTTCCATGTGCAGAATGTCACAGAAATTATGAGGTACTGATGTCGAGTTTAAAGAGCTACTCTTTAGAATACAATACAATACAATTTTTAATGTGTCTGAGGGGAAATTTGTTTTTACCGCCAGTAGTCAACAAAACATGAAAAATACAAAACACATAGCTCAGAAATATAACAGGTTACAGTTACACTCAAAGAAAAAAAAATGCCTGATGAATAAAATCAAATAAAGACTTTTTAAAAAAAAAAAATCAATAAAATTCACAACATGTCTATTATCTCAATGAATAAAAATATAAAAAAACGTAAAACAAAAATTGTTTTTGTAAAATAATGCTTGCTGATGAATTAAAAATGAATGTTTCTCTTCATTCATTAGGTTAGTGCTGAGATGGGTATGTGTTAATTTCAGGATATTAAAACAAGCGCAGTTTAAGAAAAACCTGATTAAACTAGCTAATTGTCTGATATTGCCTTGAGAGAGTTTTGTTGGACTAATGATCAGATACTACATGCTTTATTCCTTTAGTTACGGTAGTGTAGGTGTTTCCAGAAGCCACTTAACTAAGCAGCCTTTGAACCAGCTCCTCCTCCTCCTCCTCTTCCTGGCAGCGTGGGTGGAGGTGGGTGGGGGGCTGTAGTTTGGGGGCACCCAACAGGGCAGGTGATTGTTTCGTCATTAAAACTCAGAAGGAGATTGCCTAGGCAAGCACCATAACCAATTTACACAGCTGCGAGGAGGTTACTAAGTATTTCCTGATTGGATCCACTGTGGGCTTATTTTATGGCTTGACACTTTGTTTGGTGTGCAGCTAGTGGTTTGTTGTATTTCTGTTGGTCCCAATTTTACATGTCTGCCAGTGAAATTGAAATGCACTGTGTCTGCTTGCTCAGCCTAGAAAACCTCCCCTTCCCTGGCCTTCTGGTTTCCCATAGCAATGGGTAACAAAGAAAACCTTGTCCTGGATAAGGACTCATGGATCTCTAGAATACAGCCGGAATGTCTAGACTGTTTTCACTTGCAGTCACCAGGTTAAATTACATTACAATCATTGAGCTGATGCTTTTACCCAAAGTGACAAAGAAAATGAACACACACACACACACAGGCTGCGTTCCAATACTTTTTCTCGTCTCCTCCTTTCCTCTCCTCCTTTCCTACCCCGGAAGTAAATAACTCTATAACTGAACATTACTTTCAGTACTACATTTTATTTTCATTGTCGAACAAATAGTTGAGGAACTTACAATTTTCTTAAGAGCTCTGTTTAAATGATTAAATTGTCAAGCAAGCAATTAAATACCTGAAAAAATGTAAAGTCCTCCATTTCAAATACTTTTATTGTCCAACAAATAATGAGTGAAAAATATATAGTGTTATATTGGTACTGCTTTAGTGACTGCTCCACAGGTTCCATGTTTTCAAAGTTTGCACCCTTTGTTTGAACATCTGGACTGAAGGAAGCAAACATTTAGTGTCAGTTAATTAATCAGTTCAAGAATTTTAAAGGTTAACTTGACTCATCCTGGCAAAGTCATACCAGAGAAGTCATACCTAGTGAAAGTATGAGTAAATGAACTGTGACTGTAGCTGGACTTCCTCCTAAAACTTTTGCCATCATGCTTTGGCATAATTATGTTTTTGCATGATTATGGATTTCCTGTAGCTATCCCATTTGTGAAGTTGCTATGCAAATGAATGAACTGATTGGGCAAAGTTATGTGTCACAACTCTCTTCTGATGAGTATCTCTTTTGGTAAAATCAGGAATTTCATCCTGAGTGGGTACCATACGACCCAGGGTTGACCTGTAAAATCACCACCCTGAAGAGGAACCCTTACACCAGGCGTAACTCTCTAAAAGAGAATTTCCCCTGAATTTTACTAAGTTGGCAATGTGTGTTGTGCTTCACCATCAAGGAGTGTCACTGTGGGAATGAAATATTAGCAGGATGTGGTGTGGTTATTCCTGTCTGCAGCGTTGGAAAGTAGTTCCCCAGAAAAGGGACATGAACATGCTCTCAGCCCTATCTCAGCCCTGTCTCAGCCCTATCTCAGCCCTGTCTCAGCCCTGTCTCAGCCCTATCTCAGCCCTATCTCAGCCCTGTCTCAGCCTAGGGAGGGGAGGGGGAGGGGGAGGGGGAGGGGGAAAGAGCTCCAGTCAGAGGCATATGAAGCACAGTTTTCTTCTTGACCAGCCACAGACCATTGTGTGTTATGTGTTCAGTGTCAGGCCTGTTCATTTGCCCTGCTTAAGGCTCACTACAGCACCCTTCTCCATCTGAATATGCATGTTCAATAACGCCCAATTATGTAATATCTTTGTGTAACTGTAGACTCCTCACCTGTCCCCAGGTATAAATTTATCTCCAGGGGGTGCCCCCGGTAGAGCTGTGGTGTACAGCTTTGTGTGCTGTAGCTCTCCATGCTGCATGATCATTAAACTGCATTACAGCCCTAAACACAGTGTGGACTTACGTTTGCCACGACATGCATAATCTTTTTTGAATGTTTTTGATTTCTTTCAAGGATTAAACATATTGCCTTTCAGCTAATGGAGATCAAAGCATAAGGAAGTCTGAGGTAATTAATGGTTAGGACTAAGTATTGTTTTTTGTTTGATGGTATGTAAGCAGCCAAAGGTTTCTCACACGGATCTCTTTTCTCCGTACTTCTCTGTAACAACTTGACTCGCAACTTTAACAAATCAGTCAGTCACACCTCTTAACGAGGTTCACCAGCCCCATTGTATTTTTTTTTCTTCTCTGTATTTGAGGTGCCAAGATTTATAGCAAGGAACAAAACCCAACACACAGCTGTCATTTTTTTAACCCCCCTTTTGAGCTACAGGCGTACATTGTCTTGAGATTCGTTTTCCACAATTAGCAACGCTGAGATGTCATGGTGATGAAGTCACAGCTGTGATTTGTGGTTATTACATTATATTACATTACATTAAAGGCATTTGTTATCCAGAGCGACTTACAAGGCAAAGCGCATATGAACGGTACAAGAAGTGCAAAGATAGGGGAGGGGGGGAAAGTCCCAAGTGCAAAAGGTGACAGAGGAGGAAATTAAATGAACAACAGTCTTGGTTAAAGATGAATTACAGTTAAAAGAGTACAGATAAGTGCAGTGAACATTACAAAGGGCAAGGGAGGGGAGGGGAGAGGTACAGCCTGAAGAGGTGAGTCTCCAGTCTGCATGTAATGGTGAGCGTTTATGGTGTGCGGTTATGTTGAGCCGTTTTGGTGCGCTAAGAAATTCTGCATTGCCAATTCAGTACCAGCCCCTGAAACTCATCATTTTAAAGGTGTGGATGAAAGACAGAAGGATCTGCCTGTTGCATTATTCAGTTGCAAGTGGCAGGCAGCTGTATCACAAAGCCTTTCAACAGAAGTTCTCAGCAGTTTTGCCATAAAGTTAAAGCCAGTTTTGGCTGAATTGCATACAGTGGATATAAAAAGTCTGCACACCCCTCTTAAAATGCCAGGTTGTTGTGATGTAAAAAAATGAGACTAAGATAAATAATTTCAGACCTTTTTTCACCTTTAATGTGGCCTGTAATCTGTACAATTCAATTGAAAAACAAACTGAAATCTTTTAGGGGGAAAAATAAAAATGGAAAACTGTAATAATGTGGTTGCATAAGTGTGCATACCCTCTTATAATTGGGGGCGTGGCTGCGTTCACAATTAACCAATCACATTGTGGCTGTGCTCAGAATTAACCGATCACATTCAAACTCATGTTAAATAGTACTCAGCACACACCTGCCATCAGTTAAATTGACTCTGATTAACCCCAAATAAAGTTGAGCTGTTCCAGTAGGATTTTCCTGACATTAACTTAGTTGTCTCTAACAGCAAAATCCATGGTCCGCAAAGAGCTTACAAAGCATCAAAGGGGTCTCAGTGCTGAAAGGTATCAGTCAGGAGAAGGGTACAAAAGAATTTCCAAGGCATTAGATATACCATGGAATACAGTGAAGACAGTCATCAACAAGTGGAGAAAATATGGCACAACAGCGACATTACCAAAAACTGGACATCCCTCCAAAATTGAAAAAAAGACAAGAAGAAAACTGGTCCAGGAGGCTGCCAAGAGGCCTACAGCAACATTAAAGGAGCTGCAGGAATTTCTGGCAAGTACTGGTTGTGTACAACATGTGACAACAATCTCAAGTATTCTTCATATGTCTGGGCTACATGGGGTAGGGTGGCAAGATGGACGCCTTTTCTTACAAAGAAAAACATCCAAGCCCGCCTAAATTTTGCAAAAACCTACATGAAGTCTCCCAAAAGCATGTGGGAAAATGTTTTATGGTCTGATGAGACCAAGGTTGAACTTTTTGGCCATAATTCCATAATTTGGCCAAGGTATGTTTGGCACAAAAACAATACTGCACATCACCACAAGAGCACCACACCCACGGTGAAGCATGGTGGAGAAAGCTCTGAAATGATTTATCTTGCTCTCATTTTTTTACATCATAACAACCTGACATTTTAAGAGGGGTGTGCAGACTTTTTATATCCACTGTATGTCCTTAAAAGAGACTGAGTGCATTTTTGTTTGGGTGTATGTCTCAGTACTGGCTTAGTCAGAGATATTCTGGAAGTCCACATACATCTTATTAGTTTTGTTTTTATTGTGCGTGCATGCGTGCTTGTGTGTGTGTCTACATATATATATATTTGTTTCATTCTCACAGATGCCTTCATGGTGACCGTTCCAGAGAGACAGGTGCTGGCCCTGCGGGGACAGCCAGTGGTTTTGGGGTGCAGCTACACGCCAGACCCCAGCGGAAACCTGGACGGTCTGGTGGTGACCTGGCAGAGGGTGGGTGACAGCACAGTTCTTCACAGCTTTTATTATGGCCAGGACCAGCTGGAGCAGCAGAGCCCAAAGTACAGGAACCGCACCACACTCTTCCTGTCCCAGCTAGGTGCCGGAAATGCCTCTCTGAGGCTGGATCAGGTCACTCCGCAGGATTCGGGCCGGTACCTCTGCTACGTCAGTAGCCTGAAGGGAACCAGCCGAGCAGAGCTGCAGCTGGAGTATGCTGGTGAGTATGCCAGGTTTTATTTTTACTGTGGATGCTTAGCTCATATCCCTGTGGCCGCAGCAGGCCCAGCCACACTGCAGGGCGGAGGTGAACAGTGGCTGACTAGCAGGGAAGAAACCAGTGACGCAGGCCAGTTACAAGGCCAGTTACACAGAAAGGTGTGACCCTGTACTGAGCAGGCGCCCTGGTTCTTAAGAATGACTTAAGAAAGGTCAGCCAGTTTCTTATACAACTGGCTGGCCTAAGTTCAGTTCCCCATGACTACACCCACATAGTTTGCAGTGTGGGTTTATACAATGACCGGCTTGGAGGCTGTTTTATCTGTCTGAATTGGCAAGCGCTAGGTGTGTGTGTGTGTGTGTGTGTGTAGGGGGAGCTGTATTGGTTGCTATGGGAACTGGGATGTAATTTGCAAATGTACAGCCAGGAATTCAAGCATCTAGCATCTCATTCCCACCTATGGGGCACTCCCAAGAAACTGTTTCACTCATTTTGGCATTTTCAGGTGGTGTATCACATCCTGTGATATCACAATACTCTGAAGCAACGATCCAATTCCAAGAATTTAGAACTCAGTGAAATTATGAAAAATCTTGATGGCAATTTTCCAGTAATTGTTTTGTCTTACTCCTTGTAGTAAACCAGGAAGAAAAATTGGCTGGAGGGCAATAATTCTCATGCTTTCAGTGACTCTCTGCAACACCATTTTCAGACTGTGGGATGTGATGCATAGCAAAGGCCAGGCTGAGCATGGTGGGCCTTTACAGGAACGGCCCTTGGCCCCATGGGTAAATCTCACTAAAAGCGGGTGTTTTTTTTTTTGTCCCCTTTAGCATTTTACGCAGAGCCCAGACTCAGCATAGTGGTGCTGTCTTCTAGTATCAGCTTCCAGTTCGAGAGCGAGGGGTACCCAGCGGCGGAGGTCCAATGGACGGACGCCTCGGGCCAGAACCTGTCCCACGACCAGGAGGTCACCTACGACACGAGGGAGGACGGGCTGCTCCTCCTGCGGACGCGGCTGACGATGAAGGACCCCGCCCCCGTTGCCAACCTGAGCTTCTCCCTGAGGAACAGCGTCCTGGCCCAGGCACTGGAGAGGCCTGTCAGCTTCAGCCTGGGTAAGGCCACCGAACCAACTCCCTCTCCATCTTATTTCCATTTCATTTGCATGGAGTCTTATTTTATTATATTAGCACTGTTACATATTGGTTTGGAGGGTTGCACATTTAATTTCCAGGTATTTGCAGTGCTTTTTTTTATTGAATGAATTGTTTCACAATATAACCACCTTTGGCTCTCTGTGCATAAAAACGGCATATGGGAGAAAAAAATTAGGGAGCAAAACAAAGATTAAAAAAAACACTTCAAAAAATCCCCCAACCCAAACCTCCCCACCCCAAATCCCAGCATAATGGGATATTATAAACTAAGCATTTTAGTGCAAAAGGAGGTCTTTAATCATTGGATATAGAGTGTTTCCACATCTTCATTGTGCCAGGTCGAGCACCATTGCACTCCAGGTATTCAGTGTCCAAGAAAGACTGCAGCCAGTGTTTGGCCCATAATTGGTGAGGTGGCAGACAACACTGGACAACGATTTTTTTTTTTTTAGCAGCAGCCATCCCAGCTTTTCCAGAGAGCACACATATATTTACATCATTTAAAAGTAACGGGGCAGGATCCAAAGGTAGAGGTTTGCCGATAATAAAGGAAATGATATCAAATGTCTGAGCCCAAAATCTCTGTACCTCAGGACAGGCCCGTAAGACCAGTCATTCCTGGAGCACAATATGTGCACCAGGGGTGGGGTGCTGAACCCCTCAGCTGTCTTTTATGTGGAGTCACGTGGGTTCTGTGGCAGATTTTGAAATTAATTAGTCGGTGATAGGGGCTCTTTGATGCAGTGCTTTTTAATTTCCAGGTATGGCAGGACCCTTGAACTAAAAACAGACTAAATCCATTATGTGCAGTTGCACCAAACGTAGTGTTGACACACTAGTTAAAGCTATATGATGTACCCAGAAGAATAACATTTGACTCATAACAGAGATTCTGATCAACTCAGCTAAACAGCAGGCATACTTGTGTCTTGTGCTCATAAAGCTATGATTTGCATGCCTAACCACAGCAGCGGTTCATACTTTGGCAATGCATGTGTTTTCTGTCTGTGCCCAGGCAGGTAATGCCTTCTGATACATAGCTGAAAAATTAGGTATTTGGCATTTCCTGGTTGCTATTTTGAGCCTGAGAAATGTGCCTCAGTATTCACAAACGATGGCCATACATGGCTTTCATTCTGTATCAAAACTTGAGATTTATAGTAAGAATGTATCGAAATTTTGAGTGACCATGTATTAAGCTTTCATGTTGCTTGTTGAAATCAGGTACACCTCCAGAGCATGTGAAGCTGTAAATGTTTTTAATTTCCTTGGTTAAATGACACATGTGCACTTAATTGTTTGTAGGCTAGAGGCTCTGTCTCGTTTTCATTCAGATCCTGTGATTAATCTTCGTTTTTTTAATCTTTTAATGAAAGAATGCAGTGACGTGTCACATCCTGTTGATTGAAAATGGTAAAAGTCTTGGATATGATATTTCCCCTTGTGCCAGGACATGCGTTCTTGCATTATGTACAAGGCATGTTACAGATTTTACGCTTTTTGCACAAATTTTATTGCTAATTTCATTGCCACTCTCTGCTCCTGTTTAAAGAATATGTCAAAGAAATAATCAACAGGTTCTTAGTTAAATCCTGTGTTCTGACGTTTCTGGTCTCTGGTCCTCTTGTGGAGTATTTTTGCAGTTTAACCCCAAACTGTGCACTTGTCTGTGGATAAGAGCATCTGCTACATAGTTGCTCTTTTGCATGAATTCAGCTGGAGTGCTCTGGGCTTTGCATAGGGTCTGAGGAGGTAATTCTGCACCAGACACATTCCAGCACACTAGCCTTCCTCAGGGCATGACACTCCAAAGGGAACCGTAAGCCTATCCAATCTATTCATACCTCCTGCGTCAGTTACCGAAATCACTTCTCAAGTGACAAGGAAAGCCTTTTTTTATTTCCACATAACATTCATTGTCAGACGAGTTTAGAGGGTGGGTACAATGGCTGTGTTTTCTTTTCCTCTATTGTGGATTTCAGTTAGACAGCGATAGATCACTCCTGTGGGCATCATTGTGTTTATCACAAAGGCTTCACTATGGACTGATTGAGACAGTTGCGCAACATCCTTGCCAAGAGGAACTTGCTCAAGGCAGCCAATAGCCTGGTAGCTAAGTTGCTTGACTGGAATCTGGAAGGTGGGTGGTTCAAGCTCCAGTGTAGCCACAAAACGATAAGTGCGGCTGCTTAGGAGAGGGTTCAACTCCCACATCATAACTGAGATTAGTTCAGTGAACTTTCTGGATAAAACTGTCCGCTAAATAGCTGTGATGTAGCATAAAAGCTTCTACAATGAAGCAAAGACCTGGAAGATTAGCTTTAACACCCAAAACCGAGTCAGATCTTCAGAGACATCGAGATGTCCTTGCCTTATAGTCAGACAGCAGGTTGCAATAGCCCCGACCATAGACATGGGAGCTTTAGCCATTGGTCAGATTTTCAAGTGGGCGGTCCTTAGAAGTGTGATGAATTTTAGACACACCTCCACTCTGGTTTAGCTTATGTCTGAATCTTGCGTTTGACTCATCACCCTCACTGAGATCACTGGTGACTGGTCATAAAATATTATTGTTATGTCCTGGAAGGTTTATCTCTCTAATCCGCACTGTCGCATCTGTGTTTGGGGGAGACGCATCTGTAGACGCCTGTCTCTGGATTACAGGGTTCCCAGATAAAGCTTATTTGGAAAATTCAAGGTTGTGCCAGTGTTTGGATTTTCCACTTTGCCTCAAGGTAAAGGCAGACGTCCTAATACTTTTGGCAAATTATAGTGTATGTTTTTAACCATTGCATTCATATTTAAGAACCCTGACGCAGGCACACAATGCTGAAACGTTGGTTGTTTTTTTTGGTATAACATAAAATTAGGAGCATTAAGAGTGTTCAGTCATTTCTTTCTGTAATGTTATTTTTGATGATTGGCACCTCATTAAATATAGGGTGTGCATCTTCCTTTTTTATATTCAAAAGCAAAAACAAAACATTTTTTTCCAAAACATGTCTTTTCATGTTATTTTGGTTAAAGAGAGAAGATAACATCTTTTATAAAAACACAATTTTCTCATACTTGAGTGAATCATAAGACGTTAGGGCTATCCTTCACCTTTGTATTCAGAATTCTCTGGGCAACTTTGTTATATCTGTATACAATCCTAGGTGGCAAAGCATGTGGGTATACAGCATCAAGGCCGCAGAATGAGCAAAAATAATATTCGGTGAGATTATTCAATGCATTATTGTGTCTGTTTCAGCCCGAGACGCCGTGACATCATCCGGAAACCTCATGGCCATTCCTCTGATTCTGTGTGGATCTCTGCTGTTACTCTGCGTGCTGGCCTTTGTGTACTGGCGCCACAGGAAGAGCCAGAAGACAAAGAGCAGTGATGTACGGAGGTCAAACTCCATTTCAATGAATGTCACCAATGAGTAGAGGGGATGGAAAGGGTTTGGCCCTTTTAACAGACTGGCTGAGTGAGTCTTGGCAGGAAGTGCGTTGAATGCCACGAGGGCAATGACCCTGCACCAGCGAATCTTGGTGAAGCGCCAGTCTTGCCACCGGCTTGGGCACCAGTAACCCCTGCCAGGGTGCCAATACCCCATATAGAACTTACTGTCGCATTGCTCCGCTCTGCTGACCCTTCATCGACCGGCCTCCATCTTTGACAGGGGTCCTCTGCGATCTCTTACTGAAACACAACTACCGCTTCAATACAGTCCAGTGTTTATATTCTCACCGGTATTGCTGATGAAGAGTCAAAATTACCTCAAAAGAAGACAATACAGCTCTGCACTAATTAATTAATATATGCAGCCAAATTCTTCTATATAATTTATTAATTAGAATCTTGGGTTATTAAATGATTAAATGTGGCTTTTTTAAAATAATAATAATTAATAATAATGTGTGGAAAAAAAACCCAGTTTTGCTTGAGTTTAACTCCAAGAGTTTAACTCCTTCAGTTTTCCCTGGATCAGGAAGTTTAGTCTTTCAGCAACGGAATGTGCTGTAACTGAGTATCAGTAATATCAACACAATCTCAACCAATCAAAAGAGAGTGTTTAAACAAAGCCTTAAAAATATGATGTAATCCCACAGTTGACCATTAATTATTTACCATTAATACAGATTTGTATGCTTGTTTAAAGAATTTCACCAAAATGCCCATCCCATGGTGTTGTTATGGAGCTATATAATCATTTTGTATTGTATTGGGCCATGACACTGGGATATGGAGTGTGCCCCTCCCCTCTCCCAGTTCAAAGGGAGGGGTTATGGGGGGGGGGGAGATACTAGATACATTTCCATTTGAAGTGTCACAATTTTAAACTTTTATCACTGAAAAGCACTTCATTTCATCAATTCAGTTGCAGATTGTCAACAGTTCAAGCTTTAACCTGGCGAATACATGGGTATCAGCCAACAAACAGGGTTTAAAAACTGAGAGATATTTTCGGGTTGGGGGGTCGGGATGGCTTGTCAACGGTGGGGATGTTGGGGAGGGGATGAGTGTGTGTGTTCTACTAATGCAGTATTGATTACACTTTTTTCCATTTCAAACTTAACGTAAAAATAAAAAATAAAAAAAGCATCACAGAAAAACTATCAAAAGTCATGTCAAGAAATTAATCACTGTATTTGTCCTAAAGGAGAAATTTGTTGTTCTGTCAGTTCAACAGGCATACCATACAAAATACAAAATACCCTTCCCAGTATACAACCAACACCAGGATACGCTATAAACGCACACAATGAAGTAAGATAAGATTAAAATAAAAGAAAAAACATAAACAAATAAAAAGACTCATCATCCTACAGCTATGTGCAAAACACAGTTGAGCAAGAGGGTTGTGTTTAAATAGGTAAGACAGACACGAAGAACATAATTGCATGAACAATGAAATGTACAGATGATGTAAACTGAGATTAGGGAGGGTAACAGAAAACACCATCCTGTTTATCTTGACTTCAGGAGTCCTGAATATGCTGAATACAGAAGTTCACCTCAACATTCAAATGGTGATCAGGGCAGATGATTACAGATGTTCTACACCGCCGTTCAAAAAGTCCACTCCCCACAATCATAATCCTGTTGGGTTTCTTTTTGTTATGGATGTGTAGATCTCCAAACCAAGCAATCGTACAAAAAATTCCATTGTGATTCAAAATAACTTCTGTAACTATATGTTATCATTGTTTAGCATCATCTCGTAGCAAAGTGTAATGTTAGGTTGATTGATGTCACTTTAAAAACTGTTAATTGAACATTTAGTTTTTTACTAAACTCCAGATAAGTCTGGAGATAAATCTCAATAAATAACATGAATTTTACCAAAAGACTATAACTTGACCAATGTACTGACAAAACTTAACAACACACACCCATGTGATGCCTACAATAGTACAGTAGCTATGCTGGTCTGCTGCTCCTGAATCAATATTTCACTCAATAAAATGTTTGGTATTTCAAAAAGCTTAACAGAAATACCCCCCACTTAAGAGCTGAACTTTGAACTGCCATATAAGCCCCACCCACAGTGATGCATTGAGAAGGAAGCCACGCCTTCTTGTCCCTCTATTTCATGTAGCCTTTGCTTAGACTCACAAAATATTTACATATTTAGTAAAGTATGTTTTAACTGACTGCATTTGTTTTTTTGTAGCCACATACTCACACCTGCTGTTTATCCATTCCTTCTGTTAATGGTTCTGTATGTGTATAGAGTTTGTGATAAAGTACTTGACCTGAGCTGAACTTCTTGGGTGTTTTTACAGATCTAGTATCCTCTACAACACTGACTTGTATTGACATCCAGCAGGTATGAGGTATGTTTTCGTGCCACTAGCCTTCTTCCCTTTGGTGAAAGCTTTCCCCAAACCCTCATCTCCCACAAAGTTCTTTAGCCATGCCTGGCTCACCGTGGTAACCATAAACACAAACTGCAACTTCTGTCACACCTCATTTCCATCTTACAAGCATTTCTCATTCAAACAAGGTTACTTTAGCCATGTCTGGCCTTAGCAGGTCACTCGCAACATCGTGACCATAAACACAAACTGTAACTTTAGTCATGCCTGGCCCTAGCAGGTCACTCGCAACATTTTGACCATAAACACAAACTGTAACTCATTTGTAACACTGTAGACAATGATTCAGTGGGCAGAATGTTAGCTCTGTGCCAGTTTATCGTTCACTGTGTTCTGCTGATGTGCCAGTGTGGTGTAGCAGGTCATGAAGCAGGGGTGGACTCCTTTGGCGTAACAAATGACTGAAGTCAAAATAAACTGAACTCCCAACCCTGCCTACCATTTCCCAACTGACCCATGCTCAGCTCTGAGCTGAAAGAAAACACTGATAAAAACTCCCTCCTACACAGTTACCCAGTAGCAGTTAGCTGGAATTAAATGGCAATTTCTCAATCCGTTTCTGCAAGGCTTATTTCCCTACTTGCATCACCTACTCCATCAATTACCCAACAGAAGGATTACTGAAATTATTTCATAATCCAATACCTTTGAAATTTGGGAGTGTCAGGACATACAGTATTGAAAGCAGAACTGTAAAACATACATGTATACACACACTAACAAACTTGACTGACAGTGAGGTTTTTTTTTTTTTTTGCAAAATTTCACAGTAAAAATAAAATTGAAACACAGTGTTGAAAGTGGGAACAACTTTTTTTATTTCACTCTTTTACAGGAATTACTCATAACTTAATGCAAAATAAATTTATCACCAAACCATTTTACAAGAGGAAGATGTCTTATAAAAGAATACTCTGCACATTATGTTATACAAAAACAGTGGTCTGCATACATTCAGGTATCAGACATCTTGTACTACGTCTGGCAAGTTAAAAACGCTGGTACCAAAACACCAGGCACTCAACACTCTCAAAACTTCAAGCTAAATTTTCAAGAGGCAAAAAACAGCTCATATTATGTCCAGAAAATTAGTTCCCCATAGTTTTAAAAATATGTTCAGACACAGGTGTAATCTTGGCGTGAGACAGAGCATACCAAACCATCTTTTTTCGCACTGGCTGCCATTCTTATCTCCCATGACCCAAGGACGTTTGATTGAATGTTGGAGATTATAAAGAAACAACAGCCATTGTTATTGGATAACGAAGGTCATTATGAAACAAAAGTGAGTGGGAGTGGGGGGCAGTGGGAGGGATTTCCCTGATGCAGCATTCCGACCCTCAAGAGGCACAAAATCTTTAGTCAGCATCTTCATCTTTCTGGTCATCTAGATTAATTTATTGCAACAAGGCTGCTCTTTGAAAAAGTAAACAATTATTTGTCATGATACAGTCTTTACAGCAGTAGAGCTATGACCCCTCACAATCCTCGCAAGCTGCGTGTTGACTTTCATATGTCTATTATGACGAAGATCTCCGGCTGGTCTTTATCATGGATTTGCATTGCTGAGTATGTTATAGCTTTTACTTCTGTCCCCTAAAAGAAGAAAAAAAAATATTTTAAACTTAAGTTGCACAACTGCACACACACACACACACACACACACATTTATGCAACGGTACCTCAAAACAAGTAAGGTAAGTTGAGCGGCCAACCGGTAAATGACACTTAACTGGAGAGTGTAAAAGCACTCCCTTTCGAGCTGGCCTGAACAATGCCCTGCCGTGTGTTTGAATTAACCTTCACAAAGTCAGAGCAGCGAGCAAGAACAGCTGCTTCCCCCAGCACCCCTGTGATACTGAAAAATGTTGAAAGAATACGCTTCGCTTCACCTGATACCTGAAACCAGAGGGAGCCAGGCGGTTTTGATTAAACAAACCTTGTCCATGAGAACAGATAAAAGCATGAACAGAACAGGCTACTCAGCCTGGGCTTGTCACATAGCCTTGTCAGTTTACCTTCAGTCAAAAGCATGGGGGTGGGATACTCCCACAGGGTTTACTGGAAGGACAGTGTAAAAAAAAAAAAAAAGCCTATTTTCCCAGGAAACTGTTAAACTGTTAAAGCCAAAGGTTAAAATGCCATCTTAAGAATAACTGAGCCCAATTAAACGATCAGAGTAATGTGCACCTGGTGATTTTGGCATCACATTGTGGCACAGCTGTTACCCTTCGTTGCCCCGCCATTGTCTTACACAAAAACAGCACTGCCTCATGCCTGAATGGACCTCCATTACACCCCCCCCCCCCAAAACACGGTGGCTCGAATGAGAAGAATCAGTGGAGACGCGGGTATGCATTAACACTCACCTGGGGGTGTTTAGATAAGCTAAATTCCTCGCCCCATCTGTGGAAAAAACAAAAGCACTTAATTATGTTACACAAATCGACAGTTCCGTTTCTCTTCCTGCAGGCCATTCACAGGATGGAAATGTTAATAAATACACACACACACACACACACACACACACACACACACAGAAACGCGCGCGCACACACACACACACGTGCTCCACCGTCCACCATTAGTTGCAGTCCATGTTTACACAGAAATGTAAACATGTGATACCTGAATAGGTAAAGTGTCTTGAGTCTCTCTCGCCGGTTTTTATGAGTCACTCCAAAAACAAATTTAGTGACCCCTCTTTGTGCTTATTCCAGACTTTTCATTTCCATCAGACACTGAGACACAGTATTCCATGTTTGGTGTGGCAAACAAACTGTCTAATTTGGTGAGCTCATGGCGAGTTCAGTCTGTAGAACAATAAGACATAAATTAATACTAGTTAAGAGTAAGCTCCGCACAGATATACGGAATACTCATTTCCCACATGCACAGTTCTACAGAGAGAAGGACAGGAAGACCCCACAGGGAGGCCACACAGGGATCAAGGGAGCCTGTAATCAAAGGTTTCTGGGGAACCTCCCTAAACTGAAGTCTGCTAAACCCATAAACAGGCTGCAGTCTCAAAAGAGTCTGCTTTGCGTGCAGTATAAAAACACTCGGCCGTTCTGGAGTAGACTGCACATGCCATTCAGGCATGCCACTCAGGTGGATCGACCATTCATCTACAGTCTAGAATGTGACTGTCAGGGCCAGTTTTGTGATTCAGGCTTCAGAGGAGTAATGAACCCTGTGAGGAGAAGATCACATGTGGATGATACCAATGACTCCATGGAGGGAAGCAGCATTTTCCAATGAAAAACCTTTGGCTGGGCGTGTCTTTGAATAAATAAACCGGTGTGTTACAGAAGCCGACAAACCCACATAGCTAATTCCCATGAAGCACTACTTTCCACACCCACTTTTTATTCTCTCTGACGTGCAGTCAAAAGGACCAGGAGTTGAGTCAGGCCGATTGCTATCAGCTCATCTCCAGTGAGTCAGAAAACAGTACGACCTCAGGGAGCTTCTGTTCCATCCAACCAACACCACAGCACGCCGGTGACAGTTTTCCAGGTGATCCATAAGAGACTGTGGAATCCAGTCCAGAATCAAGGTACTGACCACTAACTTCAGTGCAACTGGCCCATGTAACTTTATCCTCCAGCCTCCATAGTTATGAGTTTAAGGGCTGTGTTCATACAGTCATGGTACCTCTCCATGCTTCACTTTTTCTAAAGTAAACTGAGAATATGAGACATGAAATAAAGAAGTGAGATTTTTCCTTAGATCCAGAGCGGTGGCCCTCAGCACTGGTTCTGGTGAGCCGCAGCATGCGCTGGTTTTTGCTATCACCCCGGCAGTTTACTGGCCAATTAAAGTAACTGACTGACTTAAAACGATAACTTATCAAACAGGATTCTTCTGTCTGAACCAGGATGTTTGAAAGGTTTGGAAATGGAAGGCAGAGACATTCCAGGAAAAATATCTGCTTCTCTCCGAACCCTCCTAAGTACTCAAACAGAAAGAGGGAAAACAATCTGGTTAATATTTAACTGTTCCAGCTTCAGGACCAGGGAGAGAGACCGTCAATTTAACTTCACTGTCCGCGTGAAGAACGCCACTCTGCAGCTGCGGCCGTCCTCAGTCAGACCCTGAGGCTGGAGAACACCTGGCAGTCTCCACTTGTAAGAAGTGCCTTTGCTAACAACTCTTGCACTGCCTTAATACAGATTCCATGTAAGCGAGAGTTGGGCGGAAACCCTGGGCTCCAGAAACCGCCTGTTCCCTCCCACCCACCGATACTCCTCTAGAGGAGAACACCAGACTTTGTTTAAAGAGACGGACTGAGTTTTGTTATTCTCTGCTGGCTATTATTTTTAGCTAAAGCCCTTAAAGCCCTAAAAGTCTTTGTGACCAGTGTTATTCCCAAAAGAAAACGGCCCATTAGCTCTGGTCCTGTGCTTCCTGCTACACCACCAATGCCGTTCAACCGCTTACAGGGTCACAGAGTGAATAAAACAGTCATGGCTGTTTTGTCGACATTGCACGCCACGTATGTGGTCTGCAACAGATGGCAACAATGTGCTACCGCTTTCCCAAAATTGTGAAATATACACATGTAAAGTTTAAACTAAACTCCTAAATTAGAAAAAACAAAAATTTTGACTTCTAAATTAATGGAGAGCATGGTTTTCCTATACAGTACTAGACAGTATATGTAAATATATCACAGTGTTTGAATTCATGCTTGTTTATATTAACCATACACACATGAAAATAGGAGCTACTGAGACTGATAGATGTTTAAGGGGGTTCATCTTGGTGAATGATATAAGTGTCTGAAAGAGAAAAGATGGACTTACAAAAAAAAAAAAAAAAAAAAAAACGACTTATGAAAGACCTTCAGAAACCAATTATTTTTGTAAATTGGGGACCTTCACAGGGGATGTAAAACTGCCTTTTAGGATCTTTGTGTTTGTACGGAGGGATCCGGAGCATGTATGATTTACTTTAGTTTATATACACACAGTGAGAAAACACTCCGTCCACTGCACCACACCCAGTCCAATTAGCTTGAAAAAAATGTGGCTGCAAAGTAACATAAGCTGACGAGAAACCAGTTAAAAACATTTTACATAACTGTGTGGGATGTCTAAATGGCTACATAATATTTTGTGACAAAGGAGAAGAAGATTTATAGTTTTGTTGTGTTTCCACTGTGGTAAAGAATGTCTGAAGTCTTTTCATCTCTTTGGTTTCTCAATGTCAATAAACATTTATAACATTTATATCTCAAACCCAAGGACAATTACTACTATGAGGATAATCTTCAACTAACCGCTAAACAAATATTTATAGATCTTTATTAATTTTAACAAATTTAAAACAAATTTCATCCTAGACTTAAGGAGGAGGTGCCCACAGAATCCACAGCCTCAACCCTGGCCGTAACACTTTGCGATTTAAGTAGCTTATGTTTTGAAATAGTCACATACTTTGTGTGTAAATGAAATACACAGGGTCGGTAACCCCTCTTTCATTTTCTCTGTCGGTGCAGATAAGCCACAATGCTTGACTTAGTACATTTAACTAATTGCAACAATTGTATATAATTCTAACACACATTTATATAATTGCAATGCATAATTATAACTTGGCACCTAACATTAGATCTTTTGGGAGTGACTATTTTCATTACATTAAATGCATGACTCCCCTATGAGCCTCAGTTGAATATCTGTGGTTGAGAGTTTTGGGAGGGAGCTGTGCTTTCTGCTGTCTCACCCATGTCACCCACCCGCTTACAGTGTCACAGAATTCATAAAACAGTCATGGGACATGGTTGTCTTACCGACATTACACAACAGTGCACCGCGCGCCAAGTCCGTGGTCAGATGGCAACAATGCGCTCCCGCTTTCCCTAAATTGTGAAATAGATACATGTAAAATTTAAACTAACCTCCTAAATTAGAAAAAAAGAAAATTTTGACTCGTGAATTAATTGAGAGCGTGGTTTTACTATAAAACAGTACACGTAAATATGTCACAGTATGAGGCTGCCGGGCCGCACACACTGCCGTTCATTTGTTAGATCAACTTTGAAATCTAAACTGACTCTGGCCCTTTTCTGTCACCAGGTCGCTCTAATCACTATGATCTTGCTCGTAGAATGTTCCCTGCGCCAACACCGTGCACCCTCTCTCGCTCTAACTCAGTCGCTCAGTCGCATCTTCTCCTGACGTCCCGAGTGTCACCTGCAAGCTAGCTAGCTACTGTCCCCTCGTCTTTCCGTCAAATGGATTCATTCTTTAAAACATTCATCAAAACTGTTGACACAAACAAGGAGCCACAGGCAAGAAAAGTGTTGAACATTTACATGAAATGACATTATGACCCGACCTATGTTAAATTTGGTTTTCTATCAAACAGCAGATTCCACCCAAAGCCTGTCTGTGTAATTTGCCAGGCTCTGCTCACCAACGAGGCAGTGAAGCCTTCCAAACTGCGCAGACATTTGGAGACTAAAACACGCGCACTCTAAAGACAAATCGGAAGATTTCTTTAAAAGAAACCTTGACGAAGTACAAAAACAAACCAAAGTGCTAAAAAACTATTACCAGTCTTTACACATACGCTAATCAGTTCCGGCAGAGGGAAATCTTATTTCTATCAGTCAGTTGTTGCAGGCCAGTCAAAGCAGGCCTAGGTTTCTTGACCTAATAGAGTTGGTCTACACTGTTAACTGTAGGCCCAAAAAAGGGATATAGGGCTGTTATAAACTATAAAAATATAATATTATAAAATATCATATAAAATAAAATCAATCCATCAGACATTAACGTATGTGTGTGTGGGTTTCATCTTCATCTGTGAGGTAGGTCAGGCAGGGTGGACTTTATAAAGTGGTACATGACAGGCCTCAAGCGCAAAAGAGTTTGAGAAAGGCCGGCCTAGTGGATGTCGTGATGCAGACCAAGCCACAGAGTGAAGGAATGAGAATTCGGGGAAACTCATTCTGAATGAGCAGTGCCAGGAATTGGGTTTCACATATTTCCGTTGAAGATCTGGAAGAACTTACCCAATGGAACGAATTCTGAACCTAATCCGATCAATGTGGAGAACCTTCACCTCCTATGAAACAGAGTGATGAGAGTTACAAACAAGGCAGTGCGTGACCATGGAGCCAATCGTCAACAGTTTCATGTGATGATGTCATACATGAAAAACATACTGGTTAACATTCAACTGAATGCCCACCCTTTTACAAGAAAAACATTTCTTCAAACTGTCTTTAAAATGAGATGCTCAAGGGCACAAATGCAGTGTCCTCCTTTCAGAACTAGACTAAACAGATATGATGTCAGTTGCTGCAAGGGATCCAACGAGCAGGTGTGAGATAGCTGAAGTCAGAGTCAGGGTGCTCCACGTTGTACACACCAGATGCCAAAAATCTTAACAACAAAACGGTATTCCATGCAGATCCAGCTAAAAACAGAGCAAATAAAAGCCTCGTACAGCCCTAAGTATGTGTTAAGTATGGATGGAATCATACTGTATCAATATTGAATCACTATAGATAAATAATACAGATGTCATTTTTGCTGTTAGCATCAAAAGCATATGATAGGTACAGCATACCAGACAGTGGCACATTATCAACAATATTGTTATACAAATCCATAATTGGACATACATGTAATTAAGGTGTACTGCTCCTTAAATGGATGCCTCCTGTTTTAATCCTGGGCTGCATTTGCTCAGGTCTCAAAACAAAACAAGATCAAATATGATTAATAAAATGAACAGAATTCACAGTGCAGAGAGTTTGTGCATTTGAAACCACAAATTGTTTTAATGTGGATGGGAGTAAATTCTCTCTTTGGGAAAAAAACAACAGCTTCTGGCTCACTCCATTTTATTATTACGGGCAATGGCAGTGACTGGGTATGACTGTGGTGACAAGTAGCTCTGACAGAGTCAGCCTGAAAGTAAATTTATTTTGAATAAAGTAAAATAAACAAAGTGTGACCAGCAGTGACGCAGGGTAAAATATGCTTTTAATTCCCCTGCCACTGAGTGCAGGGGTGTAGCTTTGTTGTGGGTTTTCCTGACCGCACAGTATGACAGCATGGAGCACATGTCTGACCCAGAATGTGAGGTACCGACCTGAACATCTGCTCCAAGTGTTCCAGCTTCAGTCCAGCGAACTGTCACCTTTTAAAGACATCTACAGACTGTCTACAGACCTCAGTAAAGCTGCTTTTAAATTCATTTAACCTTGCATCCAAAAGAGTGATCTTCAGAACTGAATAGCACTGGACTTGTAAATACCATTGACTGATTTTGAACACTAAGTCTTTCATACTTTTACTAAAAAGTGCTCGTTTTTTTAAAACTGTTCTGCCAACTGTTTGTAATCGCGACATTGCAAATGTTTCTATTTATTTGTCTTGTCATTATGACTGTTAATCTATGACTGGATAGGTAAGTTCTCCCCATGAAAAAAAACAAGAGATATTAATCTCAAGTGTTGTTTCCTGGTAAAAGAAAGGATTCACTGACTTATGTAGTACAGAGCCAACCCTGTCTAAACTCTGTGGCCAGGAGCCCTGTAATGTTTGTGAACGCACTGTGGCATGAGAACATGTGGGGCCACGATACTATCATGACAGAGGGGGTGTCTTTGTGCATAGTATTTAGACCAAAAATATGGGAGGATGTGAGAGGAAAATATGCGGTATGCAGCATATGGGCAGCTGCAAATTACTACGCACTATGATTTGATGTGGGAGTCAGCACTCAAATGTAAAGCTTTTTTTTTGGGGGGGGGGGGATTTCCACTTTGAAAGTTACAGTACAGAGACAGATATGAAGTGCAGTAGAGAGAGAGGGGAGGACATGCAGCAGGGGGTCCAGGCTAGATTTGAGCCTGGGCCGCTGTAGTAAGGCCTTTGCTTTGGCCTTGTGTAGCATGCGCTCCACCAGATGACCTACCAGGGCGGGCCAGCACTCACATTTAACTAAAGAGTGCGGCTACAGTGGTTACAGTGGAAAATATAGAGCGCCACACCCCACCGCAGGGTAGCTGTAGAAATATGGGTTTGTGCTGGGTTTGAACTCCCACGTGTCTAAAAACCTGCACTCAGCTCCTTCATTCCAACCCTCCTTTGCTTTCTTGCCATAATCCCTGGTTTGAAAGGGGTGTTGAGCAACGGAAAGTATGAGAATTCTGACCATCACTTTCAGATTTCTGCCTAACGGGATTACTCATGTTCCATGGATATATTGTTTCGCATTTATTACAGATGTGATCCAGGTACCCTGATGAAGATACTGAGGTAGAAGAAGGCATATGTTTGTGAACTCCTACATAATTCCTCTGGGCTGTTGTTGTATGAGCATTAGTGAAGTGGAATTAGAAAAAAAAGTTTGGCTGAAAAGGGCTTTTAATGTAATGGATAAAAGTCATGGAGGTGATCACCATACCCTGGGGATGAAGAAGACATCTGCGCTGAATTTGAACAACCAGTCATCCAAAAAGTGGAACAAAAGAGACTCCAAGTCATCACCTGCAGTTGCATGGAGAGAGGGAGGGAGGGAGGGAGGGAGGGAGGGAGAGAGGGAGAGAGAGAGAGAGAGAGAGAGACATATATTATTTGATATGAACAATGTATTTCCAAGCCTATTCATTCTGACAAATTCTGTTGTTAATCATGAAGGACTAAGAGCTGAAAAGAAAAAAATAAAGAAAAGAGGAAAAAAAAGGTGTTAATACTGACGATAAAGGATCAGGGGCCTCATCTATAAACCAAAAAAAAAAAACATCAAAAAAGTTTGATTTTCACGCACAGTCTGGGATTTATATAACTTCGACCTGACCTGAGAGTGAGCGTTCCAGTATGATGTGTTTGGCCCATGCCTGTGCACATTCACGGCACATATTTGCTCTAAATAGCACACCCAAGAGACCAAAAGAAATGTGCACCAGTTTTCTTATTCCTCATGACTAATGCTGCTTTTGGCCATAAATGAGTGATAAATTATCAGAGTAACAGATATGAACAGTCATTGCATTATTCCATTTATTTATGTTCACATTAACAGACCGAAAGCGTGTGACGTTAGCCTGGCAGCATGACCATGGCTGCCTTGGCACTGTTAGAGGATATTGTGAATGCTGTTGTGCGACGGGAAGGCGTCTGCAGTGACCGTTTTGGGCATGTGTCACTATTTAGGTACAAGTGGAGGAGCCTGTGGTCTAGACAAAGCAGCACAATGAACTGTATCCTGAAAGGCTAAATAAAATAACCTCATCCTTCGCCACAAAGGTAACACACGCTCACTCTCACTCTCTCTCAGAATCCAAGACATTAGTAGACCGCAGTGATGAAGGAATGAGGTATAAAGATACCAAAAATAGAGAGCCGCAATTATCTGACTGATTATGGCTGGCTTGTTGAAAACATTCAAAAGGTTGTGCTCGACACAATGACTGATTCAAACTGAAAAAAGTTGAATGGAAACACATGGTTATTCCGCCCATTCTGGAGGTCTTGATGCCTCTTTTGCCCATCACTGATCAGCGAACAGGTGTTCACAGTCACCATCAGTTTCGGGTTTACACAACCCTGAGGCTTGCAGACACAGGCCATATTCCATCTTTCACTGTCTCCTGTTCTTCTATCAAGTTAGCTATAGCTAACTCGTCTTTGCTAATGTGCCAACAGTCAAAGTAAAAGAGAACTGAAGACAGGTGGGAGCAGAAGCTGATGTTTCTGCATGGATCATATTAAACCCCTGGGGTGAAGGGAAATCCCAAAATATCCCATAAAGCTCAAGATATGAACTGTTTCACTGAACTCTTCCAATCAGAATGTTTTAATGTCTGGCAAACACAGACTTGTACAGACTGTTAATAGACAAAAACTCCCAACACTCAAAACCTGCCCCTTACAAAGATAAAAATACTAAACAAAAGGCACAAAGATAAAAAAAGCAGACATGCAATAAAAAAAAATTCACATACAAACTCATGAGGTTCAAAAATGTTCGCCAAGAGGGGCACAACACTGAAAGTAGCATTATAATCACACCTTATCAATTTTAAATTGACACCAAATGTCTACTTCACAAATTATGCCACAGGAGCGTGATGAGGTGTTACATCATATGAGGACTGCATCACCTGACCAACCCGCATCACACACGCTTGCCTGCATTACCAACTCCATACAAAAGAAATGTAGTGCCACTGTCGGGGCCAAAATTTCTTCTTTTTTTAAAGCAATGGTCTCTGTCTAGTAACTCTGGTAAAGTATTTTAACAACTCAAGACTTCCTATAAAATAGTTCTTCCTGATATGAGTGCCAGGTCTTAACTAGGGGCTAGTTACCTCTCCCAGCGCCATACCCTGTATAATGATACGTATCGTATCACCAGATTCTTGCCAATACACAGCCACAGTCTTAACACACATTTTTGCAGATGTTTGAGAGGGTGTACTCTATGTACTATGACGTGATGTTTTTTTAAGGATAACACTCGTAAAATTCTGCTTCTGGCTCATCCCTGAAATCTGTGATGAGTAAAGCCTGAATAGCCACTGTTCCCGCAGTTCTGATGTCAGCTGAGATGGCTGCGATAAAGTGACCGAAAAAACAAATCCTGATGTCAGGAGTCAACATCAATCATCTTGAGAATGATTCGAGCCGATGATTGCGCTCCCTTAAACCAATGCAAACATACCTGTCAAACCATATCTTCTGAATACCAAACACTCGGGGCAAACACATTTTTCTATTTCAGATCTGACCTGGCTTTGGACACAAAAGCATGGGGAATTCCATTGCCTAAGGACCATTTCCAATATTCTCATGAATCACAGGGGAAATGGACGACTTTGCCTCATATCCTCTAAACTATACAGTGGTCCCATTTCCTGCTAGCACTCGTACTGTTTGAGGCATGTGTGTTGTAAGGTGAAAGTTTTTGTATTCGCGTGTGTATTCATTACCATCTTACATCACAAGCGCTGCACTGTGGGTCACATTTGTTTTTGTTTCATGATACACATTACTAAACTGGTTCTTGGGAAGAAGCTTAAAACCAGAGAGACTCAGGATGACTCAAGACTCTTGGGATACCCAGTTTCAACATCCACTGAAAGAATGTGACAAAGTTTGTAATGGGACTGACATCAACCACCTAAACTTCCTTTTCCCTGCTTCAAAACCAGAGGTCGAAAAAGAAAAACAATGTGAATCACCCATAAGCACAAATCCTCCCCCTCTGTAAATCTCCAGGAAATCCTTCTACCACTGATCAGAGGACTACAACAATCAAAGTTCACCGCTCAGCCTCGCGCCAAGATTGCATCCAGGCAGCCTGGACCTCGTTCAACATATTTAGCAGCTACACTGATTTTAACAAAGCACAGTGCTTATTCAGGGCCTGGAGCAGGAACACACCATTGCCAAGAAACAGGGAAACTTAAGATTACACCTCTAGGCCTTCGGGTGGCACACAGGATAAGACATTCACTTAGGAGGCAACAATTTGCCCAGCCTCACCAAGAATGACAGTTGGGTTAAGCCAGTTAAGTTTGTTGGTCTCATCCCTCTCTTGCAGCCCCTACTGGTCAAGCCAAGCACCTGCAGCTGCACGAACTGAGTGCACACTAACTTTGCACACTTCCAACAACACAGGCGATATGCAAGAAGCAGGGTGGCTGCAGCGTGGAAAAGAAGCGAGAAAACCATCACATAAACGGAGGAGTCGTGTCTACAGCCCTCCTGGAGCTGACAGAATCACTGCAACAGTGTCCCACCCAGCTGGGCCAGGGATTGGGAAAGAGAAGGAATGAATTGGGGTGAAAAGAAAGTTTAAAAATAAAAGAAAATTATACTGCTGAAGATGCATGATTTCTTTACAATGGCAGTTTTAAAACAGCAGCATTGATCAGACTTTACTGAGGGCTCTCTGCTTAGCAAGTTTCCAGATAAATAAAATGAACTGTTTTTTTGGGTAAGGACAAGCCTGACAGCTTATTGAGGAATGTAAAAGACTTAATTGCATCTGCTGTTCATCATAGCTTGAGGGGAAATGAAATGTCAGGGTATTTATTATCAGGATAAACGCCGCCCAAAAAGTTCCCATCCAATAGGAGGAAAGTGACTTCATAATGGAATTCAAAATATTATGGAACATAAAGAGGAGAAGCTGCAGGTTTGTAAATACAGCACATGCTAGCAGCCATACCACCTGGAACCCTTAAAAACAGCTGAGCACAAGCAGGCGCGGTCTGGGCTACTACTGGGATATAAGAGCTCCAGGAAGCACATTCTGCCTTCAAAACCTGATAATCTGCCCCGGACACTAGCAATGTGATGTACTGAAGAATCCAAAAAAATGTCCTTTTGACATCTCTAGCTTTTGTTATAAGCGTTTTCAAGCCTGGTTTCACCTGGCTTCCATGGACTGCATTTTTTTACTTACCCATCTGTTTTATATGTCATTTTTTGTTATCTGTAGGCTCTTGTGCTCAGAGTAGACTGCGGGGGGTTGCTGGCACATGGTTACTCTAATCAACTCTAAGTCCCTTTGGATAAACTTGCCAGCTAATTAACTGTAATGTGATGTACAGTGCCGCTTTCCCTTCATCAAAGCCCTTTAATCTAATACGTGTTTTTAGGTCACTGTTATTACAGAGGGAAATAACTCAGTCAAGGAAAGCAAAGATTTGGACTGATGACTCTCATCTAGACTGGCAGGGTTGTTTGGACTCGGTGTTCACACTCAGTAATGAACGATGGTGATGAGGTAACAGATGGCATTGGTAGCTACATTCCTTTATGTTCTTATGGTTGATGTTCGTGCAAATAAGCATTTGAAAATTCACCTAATAACAAGCCATGAGTCATGAAATCTGACACAAACACTCCTTGCTGAACAGGAAATATCCGCCATTTTTACAAGGCAGAAAAATGAAAAATTAGTTTAGACAGACTAAGCTTCAGTTAAGAAGGAAATGAGAAGTATATAATAGGACCAGATAATATCTGCAGGAAGTCAGCAACAGCCAGGAAGAGTGCCGGGAATCTGTGCAATGCTTTCTGTTTTTGTATTCACACTGTCACCAGGAGAAATTGCTGCGCAAGACTGTGGAAATACCACAATAAAAAAAAAAAAAATTAAAATTACAGATGTTCAAGAGCGGTAAATGAATTAAGGCCAGTTGCTCTGATGTCACTGATCATGAACCTCTGGGACAAGCTTGCCAAAAGAAAGCGTGCAGTTCGTCTATAGGCCAATGAGAGGGGTGGGAGATGACCCAATTGAACCTCCATCAACAGCATCATGACGGCTAAAAACACGTCAGACTTTTATTCGTTGATATTTCTTCCGCTTTTTACATGATGCAGTCACAAATATTTTAGGCCAAAATTTTTAATTCATCTAAACCTTCACGCAAGTCCTGTAGGCTGGGTTGTTGATTTTTTAACACATTGTTCTCAAAAGGTGAGGGGAAAGTTTTAACTGTCTCATTTACCTGTCAGTTAACTTGTTTGCTTTACCCTTTTGTCTTTCAACTTCATCACTTCTTTATCCATTTTACCTGTTCGCCTATCTGTTCTTCCAGTCATTTTATCAGCCTCTTTTATTTTGCCTGCCCGTTTGTCCTTCACACCTGCCAGTCCATCTGTCAGTGCTTGTCTGTCAGTCTGACCGTCTCACCTTCAGACTCCACTTCCATTGTGTCGATAGGCTCCACTGTCTCGTTATCCGTCATGTAGCCGAACATTGCCATGGCAACCTGCTCAAATGCCTCCTCAAGGGAGTCGCCCCAGGAGTGCAACCTGAACAATAAAAACAATGTTGGGGAAAAAAATTCAAACAGCACAAACACAACAACCAATAAACAAACACATCAGTCAAGACAAATATGTAAACAAACAATTATTTCAACACAAAAAAATCAACAGACAGAAAAAAAAACAAAAGCATAATTACTGTTTGTGTTGTTTGCACTGTTGTTGTGATAGCTTGCTCAACGAAAAGAACTTTTCTTTTTCCAAGTTTGCTAATTTCACAGGTAAAACAAACATCTCAGTTTTATAAATGGTTTTAAAGATGCATAACTCAGTTTATGCTTTCTCCAGACCTATTGAAAACAGAGCCAGTGGTTTTGACCCTTAGTGGTTGGACACATTTGCCCTGCTCAGACATAATGAGGACATGACGGTTTATCTCTGCCCAAACACTTTGGCTTCATGCTTTGTGAAACAGCCAAGCACTAACTACTGGCTGAATGCTGCAAAACACCATCAAATGACATTAAGCCACAACTGGACCCATGTGTTTAATTACACCAAGATAAGCTTCAACACAATAGAACTGTCATTTTCCTCAATCACTGACTTTATAATTCCTGGATGCAGGAGCGAGCTATAGACAGGGTTCACATACATGTGCTCTTGTGACAATAACTAAAGCACCACCCTCTGTCTAATTTTGAGCCAGGAAAAACCTTGAATATAAACAACACAAGCACAACAAACTACAACCATCAAACACATCTTTCATGCCAAACCACACAAACCATGCAAACCACACAGCCACATCAACGTAACACATACGAAAGCAAATCCAACCCACGCAAGCACAGCCAATACAAACAGCACAAAAAGGTTGACATAACCAACGCAATTTCATCAATAAAAAAAGCAAAACACAATCTACACAAGTTAGGGAGATATAAACAGGTTTGTTTACTGAAGCTGTCTTAAACACTCCAAACCCTTAAGACCACCACTGCAGGTTACTGACTGAGTTTTAAAGGAAACCTCTCTGTTCACCAATATTAAGAAAAAAGGAAATATAGTCAAAACGGTTGTAGTCCTGATCAGTAAAATGTCTTGTTGAAACTGCCAGGCATCTGCAGGAGAGCTAATCTTAATACCTTGCAAATAAGACAAAATTGTCTCTCTTTTTTTAACAGAAGAATGGCATGCTTGAATCGTGGCCATAAAATGCTTCAGTCATAGACCACCTTCACAGAAAGTTCAGACATTCACTTAGCTGATTCATGCATGAATGATATCAGAAACTCCCTTATCGTAACTGTTACAAAGCATACTCATGATCATAAATCCTACTTACTGCACATCCGCCGTGTGGTCCAGATCTAAAGAATGAGAAAGAGTTGTTCAGTTCAGTGTGCCCAACAGATGCGCGCCCACTATATCCTACAGATGCACATTTGGACTTGCAAAGAAACGTGCAGGACAAAAAAAAATGCTGACCCCGTTCTTGCAAGTCAGTCAAACAGAATGTTTATTAGTACATGAGCTATATTGAGAGCGACGGATATTCTTGTCGTCATGTGGGTGCGCCAAGTTAGTGAAAGAGTGATATCATATCGTCACAACGGCCGTGCAGGTGGTGTTGGTTGCGATCAACATGAAACCGAGTCGAATTCGGGTGATCAAAACCTGCGTAAAAACGACGTATACAGTACACATGCATCAGAAATAGTGGCCGTAAAACACTCAGGATATCACGTCATCGGACAGTGTATAACTTACATTTACACTTCTGTTATTATTTTAGTAATTTACTGGTATTTTGCTGAACACGTGCTAATTTAACAGTGGGCGTTCTACACTTGGGAAGTCACCCACTTGAACAACAGTTCAGTTTCAAACTAGTTTCAATGAAACGGTTTTGTATACTTATTGAGGATGCCAGACAGGTTAAATCACTAGATCCACATGTGTCACTTCGAAACCAGACATCTTCCTGTTTACACATACCCGTGAGTGCAGGCTACTGTCTAGCTTGGTAACATTTCTTTAACAGAATTACGAGACATCGCTTGACATCGAAAAGCTAAATTTCCAGCTAGCTAATATCAAAGTAGGATAACAGCAGTAGTTAAATTTATTTATTTACTTAAATGGTAACGTACAGTAAAAATACTTGTCAATGCTGGGGGAATTCAACTTACAATGGCTGGCAGCTAACTACAAACAATGTAAAAGCCGTGAAAACCATGACTCACATTCATATTTCTTGTTGATAGGTGGATATTTCGACTTAATTGCCTTCTGTGCCTCCGTAAGATCCAGTTCGCGATCATTCATTCTTTACAATTGTTTTCTCTCAGCACAAAAACTTCAGTTTGAAGGCTAAATGATACACTAAAGGTCCAACAACCTTTGGAATAAACTTCCGGTTCCGTAAACTAAAATACATTTCAAAATAAAAGTTCTGTCGTCCGCCACGAAATTTGTATTTTCTGCTATCCACAGCAGCAAGATGAAGGAAATGGTTGCCAAGATTAAAGTATTGATGCAAAGAACATTCATTAAAAAAAGGTTATGAAGTACGGAAGTACAGAGTTTCTTGAATATACTGAAATAAATATTAAATAAATAAAATTAATTAATAAAATTAAAAGTAAATATTGCATATAAATAAGTTGTGGAACAAAATAATCATGCTTTTGAAAACTATTTTAGATAACTATACTCATAAAGGACTGAATCCTCTCTGAGCATTTAATATAAATTACAGAAATTATTAATTCATCAGTAACAAAGTATATGTTCAATAAATGAGAGGAACAGCAGCATAGATTGAACATACAGTATATGGCACAGATCTCTGTCTCCCTCTTTTGTTTGCATTGAGTATTGCATGTCAAAAGTACAATACAGACTAACCTCCTAAAGGGAGGGAGGATGAGAATGATGATGACTTAGGGAAAAAAAAAGAAAACTTTTAAAAACTGCTTCACCTAAAGTCTGCCACATTTCACATGAATCCCCTGGTCAAATTCAATCAGAACTAAAAACAAAAAAGGCATCTCCTGTATGAAGATAGTAAAGCTGCTCAAAAGGACAGGCAACTCTCTAACCATAGGCCAGAAGTGGTAAACTCTAAGATAAGCATATTCCTCCTGAAATAACTGCTCCAAAACACCCTCATCTTCCAACCCTTTCTTGGTTTGCTGCTCTCTGCTACCCAAAGTATAAAACCATGAGAATCTCATGTAAAACCAGCAGCGAGAAACTATTCTACAGCTGAAAATGGTGTTGTTGGGTCGGTAAGAAACACTCTTTCCTTTAAAGGAGAGAACTGAGGTCTTTGCTAAATGTGGTCATTGAAAGAGTTGGGGCCATTGCAGCCCTGTCTTACTCATGGAAATCTTTCCTTACTATCACTTCTCAACAGCTGTGATCCCTTCCTTCCTGTGGGAGGGCTCTTGATGAGTGGGTAGGTGTCTTGCCTCTCTCATAACTACACTATCTCTGTCCCAGTTGCTATGCAGCCATAGAAGGCTCCTGGTGGGGTCATCAGTTTGTAAAACCCCTGATTTCTGTCACTGCTGCTACCCACTGCACTCTGCTAACTGCCTAATTTGGTGCTGTCTCTCCATGTCTGCGGCGGGGCTCTGCCCCAAGTTCCCGAGCATGCTTCTGTCCGGTCTCTGCCATCATCCCCATCCAAGCCCTCTGTCCAGGTGTTGCCTGGTCCCCACCATTGACATCCTCCGACCTATGGCACAACTGCAGTCTGACACCCAATCCAGGGCCACACTTTTCTAAACGGACTTACTGACCATGTTGGTCATCATAAACTCATACCCTGGGCCAGTCAGAGGAGGATGGTCTCCCCCTCTTAAGCCTGGTTCCTGCCAAGGTTTCTTCCTATCTGCCTATATAGGGCCACAGGCTTGCTTTTGTGTGGGTTCAGGCCAGGAATTACTGAAATACATATTGTGCAAATGAAATTGACTGACTCCATGACACAGATTGTTTAGAACTGTTAATCTAAGAGGGAGTTTTTGTGTTTTACCTCAGCCAGAACAGGCTGTCCAAGCTGTCCCCTTTTCCCCAGACAAGTCATATTTTTAAGACTTAAAGAATTAAAACAGGTGGGATTAAAACATGTATAAAAACATCTGTGTTGGTGTTTTGTTTGTTTAACAGAATGTATGGAATGACCAATATTATGTTTGCTCCATAAACTCCATGTTGACCATGCAGAGACTTTAATTAAAACAGAGGAGGTGTTTGGTATTCTCCTTAATGTACATCCTATATACTTTTTAATTATAAAAAAGGGCCAGGGAAAAAGAAAAGGAAAAAGGAGAGGAAACAAACTGTGTAATGATTCTGTACATATCTCTGATATGTAATATATTATGTCTGAAATATATAAAAGCACATAATAAGAATAATTTGGATATGCTGTATTTTCATTGTGTGTGTGCGCGCACTGGTGTGCTGGGGGGGGGGCGGAGTATGCATGACAAAATGTGATAAAATGCCCTCTAGTGGTGAAAATGTGATGAAGTGCCCTCCTGGATGCCCCTCCAGAGCAAAAAAAAACCTGTTGAAGTTCCCTCTTTGTGCCCCTATGTACCCACATGCATCATGGCTAGTGGACCCCCACAATGTACAGCTGGTGCCCTTCTTTTCCACCCCGGCCCCCCAGACAGCCTGAGAACGTCACTGTGTGTGGGTAATGGGGGTGTATCATTACATACTACTGTAGTGATAATTGTTGTTTCGAGGGACAGTGGCTTTTGACACTGGTTGTGAACATGGATATGTTTGTGACTGGAGAGAAGGGAAAGTCTAGGTCAGATATCTAAATACTCTACAAAATGTGTTTGTTTTAAGAAAGCTGCGTCTTTTTTTTGATTTACAGAAAACCTACCGTTCACCCCGTAGGTGAATGTCTCCCTCTAGCGGATTTCCTGTTTACTTCAGCGGTGAAGGAGTGGCAGACCCGACACCTGGAGACCTTGAAGCTGTTTTTTGATATTACTCAGCACTTACCGATGAGCAGCTGATCGACATGGTTAATTCACACCACAGGTTTTCTGGGCATGACTTGGTTTCTTATTAAGACGAAAATTAAAACCAGCTATCCAAAAGTAGAACTGACCACCCCTGAGCGTAAGTACCAAAGGACGTATGCACAACATATTCTTAAAAAGGGAAATATTTTTTTGTAGAATATAGGGGAAATTGTAAATTGCTTACAACATTTCACTAATACAAGCATACACATTTTTATTTTCTTTACAGAAAATGAAAGTGTTTTTCAAAATGCTGAGACATTTTTATTTCCTTTTCCACTATCCAATTTATTCCGGTTGTTGGATGAAAGGTAATTTTGTATGAAACAGCTATATTCCTTGCCGCATTTCATTTATTTAATATCTGTCAGCCAGTTACAAACCGTGCCAAAGTAAAAAGATAACTTATTCTCGTTGATGAAAAAAACTCAATATATATATTTTTTATGGCACACTCACAGAGCATTATACAGAATTCACCCACTCCTATCTGCAGGTAAAATAGTTTTCAATAGTTTTATAATTGTGTATTCTAAAAGTCATCAGCGATCACATTTTTAAACACGGGCCGTGTTTAACGACGTCACCGGACAATTGACTTGTCTGCCCAATGTGCTGTGAAAAGCCAGTATAACGACGCCTATATTAGCTTGAGGTAAGGGAATAGCGCGATGTGCAAATGAAATGCGTTCGAGAAGGCGCATCTCATCCCTCTCGCGGCTCAGACGGCGGCGGCCAGTCATTATTCAGCTAATGGGCTGTCTGGTGACAGCGCGATCTGGAGCTCTGATCTGTCAGGCGATGAGGCATGAGACACACGCAGGTACAGGCGTGCGAGGGGCGCGCTCCGGCGCGCGAGGGGGCTGTGATCATCGAACAGCCGCTCGTTAATACGCCGTTAAGACTTGTCTGCTCATTCAGACAAGACACGCACCCCTACCACCCAGCCTCAAGATAGGAAGAGCACATCTTTCATATCGGGGTGAATGAGTTCATATGCTCGGCGCCGGGATGAACAGGTGTTTCCTGTTGGAGGTGAATTGGAACAAGAATGATTGAGAGTTCATCATCATTTTTCCTGTTGTTAGATATATTGTGGATTTCGCCACATTTCATTTTAATCAACCCAAACCGTGACATATTGTCACCCAGCACGCGCTGTGCTCGCACGCTGAGCTGACCGGCTTCATGTGCTGATGTTCAACACTCTACTGCACGCCTTGCAGTTAAATACAGATTTTTTTTTCCCGTTGACAATATAACGCATTCAAAGGTTATGAAAAGGGAGAACGTTAGATGGCGGAGGAATAAGATGAGCGCATTAAAAAACTAAAACGTTTTTCTTTTTCCTTTATTCTTCGACTTAAAAAGCCCAGTCCTAACTGCGAGTGCGCCAACACTTCAAAATTCTCTGAAGGTGCAGATCAACAGTGGTGGACCCACGACATTTTACCTGCTACTTATTTCACCTGGCCTGCCCATCAGCTGAGCTGTGCAGAGGATAAAATCAATCAATCAATATTTTTCTGTGGCCTATAGACCCATTAACAAACTGGGTGTCAATGAAACGGTGCAATGTAATGTATCCTATGTTTTCCAAAAAGACACAAAAATGATGAAATATCCTAATTAAAATAATTTGGGGAAAGTTTAGAAACTCTTATCTAACTCCTTAAAAGATGATCAAAGTGGTATCTCAGGAAAACAACAGCAGCTACAGCCAAAGCCAAAGAAACCTAAGCATACTGGGCCAAAAAAACAGACCAGCATTCTAAGAGCATGACATGTTGTTTCCAATTATGACATCACAGTCCTTCCTGTGCAGGGCAGGCCAGGGGCACGGCTGTCACTCAGCCTGGACAAGGACGGCCTACCTCAGTGACTGTGACCGTCTCTCCACTGGCCAATTATGCATGCTCCCTCGGGACTCACAGTCACAGTCAGAACTGGCACAAGCAGGATTCAGCTCTAAATTAGGAGGGTGTGCACTGAGAACCAGGGGATTCTGTAAATTCTTAATCTTATTTAACCTTTACTGTACCACGTCTGACTCACTGAATTCAGAATATTTCAACAGAGGCATAATCTCAAATCACAGGAGAATCCCCCACCACCCAATATATATTTTTAAGGGCATTTGAGTCTGTCTCAGCAGTATGGGGATTCCACCATTACCTACCAGAGAGATTCTTCTCAAGCACTGACAGTGGCACAGTTGTTTTTTTTTTTTTTTTTTTTTTTTCTCTTTTTACATTTGTATGTCTGCAATCAGTAGCATGAGCATGCTCACCCACTCGGGTCTGAGAAAGCTGCACAACATGTCAGCCTTTTGATTTCACCTTCAAACAAGCAATGAATCAAGACCGATGAAACTAAATGCGAAGAAGAAACTGCATATTCAATCGCTGAGTAATGGTGCTGAATTACCAGACCCCACGGCTGTCCCAAGGCCTATGGTGGGGGTACCACCGGCTGGTTCAGACTGTCAGAATGACATGACACCTTCCTCAGTAAGGCACTGATAAAAACCAATAATTGCGCAAGGGTGGTCTGACTCCTCCCCTCTGAAGCCAAAACCCCACCCCTACTGTCCAATAAAAAAAAAGAGACAACCCCATGGGTGGGGAAGGGTGTTGGCCTTCACTGACCCCAAAAAAAAGAAAAAGATTCTCTCCTTTTTCCCTCTCAGCTCCACCCATGTCAGTATTTGATGGGGGGGAAGGGGGGCAGGTTCAGGACACTGTATGGATCTCCAGTGTTTAAACTCCACCCACAGTTCTGGTGGTGGTGGGGACTAGGTGACACCTTCGCCCTGCTATCCCGCCCCGCCCCGTCCCACACCGCCCGCCCCTCTACATTGGGGCAGGAGTAACCTGCCCCCCGCCCCCGCCCCCCCATGCGTCTGTGAGGGCTCAGAGGCTGTAAGGGAATCTGTTTGCTGTGCTGGCCGTCTGCAGCAGCATGCAGCTGTAATTACACCACATGGGGCAGGCTGGGAGCCGTTCTCCCATCCACATCATTTATGTAAACTCAGCCCTCTCCTCCCCGGCGCGCTCGGGTTACACGCATGCAAAACCACAGAAATCATCTCTATGAACAAAAACAGAGACAGTGTCGGGTGTCCCCAGGACGCATGATCCTGGGGGGGCAGAGTTTGCTCGCCTGTCATTGGGGCTTGCCATTGTGCCCCTGCCTCCCCCTCCCCAACCATCTCTTCCACTTCCACTATCCACACTGCATTTATCCAGCACTGTAAAAAGCCATCACACCGCAAAAAAAAAAAAAAAAGCGAAAACAAAACACTGACGTAAACAGCTCTCAGTAAAAAATAAGTTTAAATAAATCTGCTTTCCCCTTCCACCTCCGTTCTTGATCTGCCAATTACTAGTTGTCATAGTTTCCCTCCTCCTTCTCACTCCCTAAATCCTGACATGTTAAAAAATACTTTCAAGTCTTTAATGTTCAGGGGTTAAAAAAAAAACTTCTGTCACAAAATGGCAGCTTATTTGCCTTGGTTAGCAAACAAGAAATTATTTCATTCCATGCACTGGGGGAAGAAAAAAAAATTTCTTCTTCATCTAGCAGAACCCTGCTGTTTTTGTCTTTCTTCTCTTTTTTTGTCCTCCTCCAACACTTTCAGTTTGCCTGTGAGTGTCCCATGTTTGCTGAAGGCAAGTATGAATATTTCAGCAATGGCCAGGGGCTGGTCAGGGAGAGCACTCTGTACAGAGTGAGTGAAAGCAGCGTAGCATTCTGCTAACATCACCACCGACATGGGCGAGAGGAAGGGGGACTAAATTCAGTGACAGGACCACAATAAACATTTAATTTGCTCAGTTTTTACGCCGCTGTTCCTTTTCCAACTTTTCTCTTCTTCCCCTGACCCAGACATGCCCCCCCCACCAATCCATCTAGCACTCAGTGGTATGAGTGAATCTAGCATAGCATTTAGCAAGCATCACCACCAACCTAGCGAAGGGAAGCCAAATCTGGGACAATGCCAAGCCGTAAACCTTTAATGTCCTCATTCTTGGGGGGTCTTGTCCCTCTCTCATCTTCACCCCACCTCTCCCCTCCATCCAGCACTCTCTGCACAGAGTGAATGTAGCTCATATTAGCATAGCACTTGGCTAACATAATCATCATCAGCAACACACAGGACTAAAACAGGAACGGGGCGGGAGGGACAAAAACCGTGCTGAACTTTCATCGCGCTGAATTTTAGGGCTGCAGCAGCAGCAGCAGCTCTCCTCTATCCTCCCTCCCCCGTCCTTCAGCAAGGCGTACCGCCCCCCACCCCCACCCCCAGGTCACCCTGCGGGGGCCGGGAGGTGTCGCGAGGAGGCCGGCGACGCCCGCCGCGTTCACACCCCCATGCCCTCGGAGCGGGCGCGGGCGCTGGGGAAACCACAGGCCCCCTCGCTGGCGCCAGCCCGCGGCTCGGCCCAATCAATACCGCCGCATTTCCTGTCCATTTGCTGAGGTCACGGGAGTGGGGCTCATTAATTATTTCTGGCTTCAGCAGCTTCAAGTGCGCTTCTGGCAGGGCTGTTTGACCTTTTTTTCCCCTCCCCTGATTTTGTTTGCTGCAACACGTAAGAATTATAATAAAAAAAAAGAAAAACAAAACCCCCTTTATCCCACTTGCTGCTGTAAAACAGAAAAGTGCTACTGTACACACACAACACCCAATTCTGAGTGATATAGATCAACAGATTAATGAAAAAAATAAAGGGACATTTGTCAAAACTGAGGACAGTAAAGGCACAGACACAGCAAACAATCTTTATTTGTTAACAAAAAAAAAAATCATAACTTTTTTTCTGCAAGTTTGATGCTGTAGGCGGAATCAGATGATGTCTTCATGTCTAAGTCAAGATCGCTGCGGACCGAGGCTCTCGAAGCTCAAAGGATTAGACCAGGGGTCCTCAGTGCCCGTCCTGGGGGACCGCAGGATGCGTGCCGGCTATTGATTTCACCTTCAAATCAGCAAACGATTACGACCCAACAAATCAAGCGAGGAGGATTAATCGATCAATCAGAGTGGCTCATGTCACGGCTGAGGACTGAGTTACGATGCAGACCAGCGCACCCTACGGCCCTCAGGGACCCGGGTTTGGGGTCACGTGACTGGGACCGCACCCTCAGGGGGCCATAGAAACCTCATGTTTCCTCGGCCCGTGTCTGGGCCGGACCGGACCAGATCAGAACCTTGAGACTGTCAGGACACAGACCTCTGGATTCCTGCTGGCAAAGATCCAGTTTTGGTTAAAAAAAAAAAGTCTTTGAGAATTGGGAAAGCCTGAGGACTTGATTAAATCAAACACATTTTTTTAAGGACGTATGCAGTTCAATCAAAGCAGAATTTGGTCTCTTTGAGGCTATATGCAAAGCTATTTTAAAATAAAAAAAAAATCACATTACAAAAGACATGTTTCTCCAATAAATTATATGGAGAGATAATGACATTGCCTCATAAAATCTGATTGCATACGCTCTCAAAGAGACGTTAGAGTGCATTTGATTGACTGTGGCCCTTAGCTTTGGTAAGAAGTCCTTGAGGCTAGCGAGTGGACCTGCCGGGACTTTTCCAACCTGGGCATAAACTGGGGGAGTGCAGGGCCAAGGGGAGAAGCTTTTCCCGGATCAGAACTTGGTGACGGCGCTGGCCAGGTTCTCCAAAGCGGACCGCGCCTCAGAAGGAGGGAAGAACCTAATGGCCTCCAGGGCTTTGTTTCCATGGTTACGGCACAGGTCAGTGGCCATGGTAACGCCCTTCCCGGCCTTGATGGTTCTCCAGAGCTGTGAAAAAAAAAAATATAATGTTAGGGTAGCAGCTTAGGCTAACGGTTATGGAACTAGACTTGTAACTGAGAGCTTGTTTGAGTTTGATTCCCGGATAGGACACTACTGTTTTACCCCTGAGCAAAACACAGCAGCTGTAAATATTCAGCTACATAAGTGGATAACTGTGCAAGTCACTCTGGATAAGAGTGTCTGTTAAATGCCTAAATATACCGTAACCTTTTCACGAACCTTGCAGTGGCTGCATTTCAGTGAAATACGGAATTTGAACCTCATCTTAATTGAGCTTTTTTTTTTTTTTCCCCACATCCACATTTTTCTAAATTCCATGCTTCTTCCTATAGCTGAATTGAAATAAGCAATCAGCTCCTATCATTACACACCTACCTAACAAACGAAAGAGGAAGCAAATACATGTGTGGGATCCCGCCTTTATTTATTTATTTTTTTACCACAGTGAAGACGTAACCCCAATCACATGATGCCTATGCCATTGGAGGAAAACAAAGTCACAAACATAAGCTCATTTCATGAGCCTGCACACACCTGGCATGGCCAGGAGAGGTCGCTAGAGAGTGATGAGAATAAAGAATGCTTTTCCCCTTAATTTTACCCGGGTGGGTGTGTCACCCCTGGTGATGCTGCCACAGAAAGACCGAGATGGCAGTTTGATAACAGGCTCTAAAACTTATGGAAAAACTTGATCGAGGTTGGATGAAGGCAAGTGGGCCAGATGCATCCCAGAATTCCATGTTTTTTTTTTTTTTTTTTTTTTTTTTTTTGCTAGGGTCCCTCAATCTTAAAATATGCACCACGCAAGCACAAAGTAAAAGCCACTCTGGATGAAAGTCAACAAGCAAAATATTTTTAAAATTTAAATGATGTTCAACCCCATGTTCCAATGTGGCCATGACTTCAGCTGACAGACTCAGGGTTCCAGAGTTTAACACTTCCAAAACAATTCAGTGTAACAAGTTCTCTGACGAGAGAACATCACTGCAGCACTACACTTCCTGTCCCTCTGCACACACACAGGCATGACTAATGGACAGGGCCACATAAACACAGACAGAGACACATGGAGAAAGACAGACAGATACACATGCAGCGATAAACATAAATATATACAAGCACAAACACAAACACACACACAAACATACACACAGACACACAATAACACAGTCATAGGGAACGTGAGCTGGGTTTAGACCGTCGTGAGACAGGTTACTTTTACCCTACTGATGACGTGTTGCCGCAATAGTAATCCACAAACACGCGCACACACACACGTACACACACACACACACACACACACACACACACACACACACACACACACACACACACACACACACACACACACACACACACAAGCTCTGACACCTCCTCTTTGCCCAGCGCAGCCCTGCCTCACTCAGGACACCTCTAGCTGAAGGCGGTCTGCTTAATGAATTCTGGGACAAGTTGTGCTGAAAAGCCCCTCTGGCCCAAGCCTTAAAACAGCAGGCAGTGTGCAGGCTTGCCCTGTGCTAATGCAGGGAAATGTTCCACTCCGGGGGGAAAGCTGAGGGGACAGGATGGAGGGGTGGGGGGGGGGGGGGCACAGGGACCGTATGGCAGGCTCTCAGCCTGTCCTTCCTCTGACTACCCTTTCACCCATAAGCCTTATCTCCTCTTTGTTTTTTTTTTTGTTTTTTTACAGTGAGAGAATGGAAGAGGTGGAAAAACAAATGGCCACAGTCCTTCATTCGAGTGTCTAAACTCTTAAGGCTGGATATGTTTCAAGATTTATAAGCGTATTTTTAGATATAATAACACTATAATACCTGGGAATTTTAGTGAGCTACATGGGTAATACTAATAAAGAAACAATAAAAACAAAAATAACCATATATTACATTCTTATATATTAGTTACAATCCACATTACAATCCAATTAGTTATATTAGTTGTATGTACGACAATATAAAATGTACCATGGGAGTAAAAACTGTATGCTCATTGGATTATAATGCAAAAAAATCTTCCATCTTAAATACTGCCTACCTGTCGCTAAGAGGAGACTGCCACATTAACGACACTATACCAGGGGTTCCCAAACTTTTCAGCCCACGACCCCCAAAATAACGGCATCAGAGACTCACAGCCCACACATATCCCTGGAGGTGGTTGAAACATACAAACATTCACGCACTAATAGGCCTATTCATACAGGGCACAGTGCTTTGACAGCAGAAAAGAACACAATAGCCTAACGACCATAAATGCATTCTTTTTCATAGTAATAAAGTAAAATTAAACTTCCTTAATGAGATGGGTGGGCACCAGAGGAGGACAACCCCGGCTTCAGAAAGTAAAATCCTACCATGTATTTGTTCTGCCCACTCACTAAAGCCAGGTGAGTTCCCTAATCAGCTCATCTACCTGGCTGAAGAGCTGTGCTGATTAGAATCAGCTGGTTTGGTGTATGGGTGGAACAAATACATGTCAGGACTGTTACTTTCTGAAGCCGGAGTTGTCCACCTCTGGTAGGCACCATGCATTGATTGGAACGCAAGTCGCTCTGGATAAGAGCATCTAATAAAATTCCTTTAATGTAATGTAATGTAATGGATTTTTGATTCTGGAAATCCTCTTGTGACGGCCAACCCATGTCTAGCGTCCCCTTGGGGGGTCCCGACCCCCACTTTGGGAACCTCTGCAGTATATGATTGTTTTGGCCACATATTACCTCAGCAGAGTGCTCTCACCATTGGTGAAAAACAAGCTGCCTGTTTCTGAAATCAAATGTGTTTGTGGACACATTAAAAAAATGCTAAACGCTGCTGAACGCAGAATGCCAACATTAACAAAGCACGTGTGAAAACAAGTGGTGTGTAGAAAGATAATGCAACCTGCAAAAAAAACGGTATAAAGGACTCGCACACATCTGGATTTTGAGAAGAGACGTCCTTTTTTTAAACGTTTGTAAACCTTTCAGAGGTCTAAGTCGGGCAGTCAAACCTGTCACTGCAAGGTCTAATGTCCTTCATGCCATCCTCTGAGGGAAGATGGCTGTACATGACTGGCGTGGAAGTGGTCTGGAGGACATAAATGAGTATAATGCCGTGCATTTTCCTCTGAATACACAGAATATTGTTCAACCACACTACTCTTTGGGTGAGACTGTAAGATAATGGAGCCGGGAACTCAGAGGAGGCAGGTCCTACTCCCAGCTAGAGCCCCACCACTGTTCCCCAGAGCAAGGTACTTCACATATACTGCTCAAGTGAATATATCAAGCTGTACAAATGGACAGTGTGCAAAAAATGCATTCTTGGTAAGTTATTCTGGATAAGAGCAACTACCAAATGTCTTCAACGTAAATGTTGTGTGTTTGTGATTTATGAGGGGACTGTATAATAGTGTAGATTGTGCTATGACCCCTGTATTGTGAGATGCGTGATTGTACTGCATAGGGGTTCTGGTGTACTGGCTCAGCACTGGCTCGCTCTCGCTCTCTCTCTCTCTCTCTCCCTCTCCTTTATTTCTGTTTTAAATCCAGATGTTAGACTTTTTTGTAAGACTAAACTTTTTGTTCCCAGAGGGAAACTGTTTTCACACTTTTATGTTTTGTCAAAGATTGACACCTCTTTTCCTTACTGTAGGGCATTTGTTTAACTGTTTGGGAGAAGTTTTTTCCAAGGACTGTTTTATCCTTGGTTTCTATATGTTCAGTGCAGGCGTTTTGAATGTCAACTGTTGAATTTTATTTTGGGTCAAGCCAAAATGGTCATCTATGTAAGTAGGAAGAATAAGGCTGAGCAGACCACTGGGGACGATCCATTGCTTGTTTTTGTCTACTCTGGTTAAATCAAAGGTCTTAACTGAATTGTTTTTTATAAACTCATGCAGGATCTAGCAACTTTTGAAAAAAGATAGTGTAGCAGGGGAGCGTTGTGCGCACTCATTGATGGGAATTTGCACAATATTGAAAAGATGTACTTTTCTACTTTGTCCACAGGTTCTATGCATTTCTGATCTTTTAAAATGTTTTGATTATATTGTAATAAAGCATATTTTAAAATTAAAATTCTCACTCACTCTCTCTCTCTCTCTCTCTCAGAGACATGACCCTTCTGGTCACCTCCGGGCGCGCGTGTCCGCCAGGGCGTTTGCGTGTTTGTTTTCCGGACACTCCTGTGAGGGTGCGAGGGCACGGTGGAGTTGAGGGGGTGTCGCGGCGCTGGCGAGGTTTCTCCCATGCCACTGTCACAGAGCCGCCCTGTCTCCTCTGCAAATAGGCCGGGCACTCAATCCGCTCTGATCCGGTTTCACACGCCACTCGAGATCCACCCTCCCCTCCCCTCTCCTCCAAACTCTTCCTGCCCCCCGATCTGTCCCTCGCTTCTTTTTCATCTGACTTTGGAGACCAAATTTTTTTTTTTTTTTACCTCACTATCAGTTACGGTGAACAGAACCCATCCCCACCCCAACAAAAAAAAAAATCCACCCCCAATCCTTAGTATTTCTCAAGAGGAGAAGCAGAGGAGGCTGAATGACAAGGAGGACTGATGAGAAAGGACCTTGTGACTGAAAAGCACTCTGCGTTCTTGTAATGTGACCAGAACACCTTCTCCTCCCATCAATAAGTGCTGGATTTCTGTAACGGGCGCTCTGCACTGTTGGGCCTTTCGCAGGGGTGCGAAAATGCGGTAGGGGTTAGGGTTAGAACTGGGGTTAGGACAGGGTTAGGGCTGGTGATATTTAACCAGAGGTGTATGTATTCCCCCATGATTTGTAGCTGTTCCAGTAAAAATCTTGAGTTACAAGCCCAGTTCCCTAATGGGTAGGAAACTGGGACTTGTGTCTTGGAGGTTGCAGGTTTGACTCCCAGGTCGGGCACTGTGGTTGCATTCTTGGGTAAGGTACTCCCCCATGATTTTCTTTGTTAAATATCCAGCTGTATAAATACAGATAGCCCTTCAAAGTAATTGTGAATATCACTGTCAAATACCAATTATATGAAGTGCAAAGCTTTTCACAGCGATCCTGTGAGCCATTCAGAAGAAGGGACAGTAATGCTAAGTGCAGGCAATGCAGAGAACAATTCTATGCACAAAAAAAAGAGTGTTAAACTGCTCACCTTTGTGTAGTCCACTTGTCTTCCAAGGGTTGTGGCCTGAGAGAGAGACAGAGAGACAGAGAGTGAGAGATCAATAAAAAAAGTTGTAGCACATTATATTTCTACATGTTGACCCACTTGAATAGGCCACAGGGTTTTGGTGTCAGATTTGGAAACGTTTATTTCTCTGAAAAAGCTGGCATAATCATCAATAACAAAAAACACTGATAGAAAAACAGGATGAATGGGGTAAGGAATATAATAAATACTTTGTTTAAAAATTATGCAGTGAGAATTTTGTATTATTTTTACACAACCAAGATGTTCCCAGGGGTAAGAGGAGAAAAGTAAATTCAGGACTGACAAAACTCAACACAAAACTGCACTAAAATGCTAAAACTAAATCACTGACAGGGTCATGCATAGTAGTCATACCTTTAGGAGACAATGACATTCTCACACAACAGTGGTCAGTACTAGGATTTTAAAATAACAACTGACTTGAAGAGATCAGGGGTTTCAAATGTGCTTTGGAGATGTAAAGATTACTTTGACCCAAACAATCAAACACAAGAATGATGTTATAGAAAGTGTGAATCAAACATTCATTCCTGAATGCAGCTGTCCCATGGTCTGCAGGCACAGGAACCACAAAACCAGTTCTATACAGCGGAGCAACATTAACCCACATACACCCACACCTGGGGGTGCAGAGGGAGGCGGAGGTGAGGTCAGGTGAGGACGGGCCAGGTGAGTACAGGTGAGGCGAGGACGGGTACATGTGGGTGGGGCCTGTACCTGCTGCAGCTGTAGGACCCAGCTTTCCACCCCCACCACGTGACGGTGGAGGACGACCGGAGCTGAGTTCAGACTGAAGGACACCGGATCCCCATAGCTGCCCTTAACGAACGGCTGCAGGTCAGAGTTCATCTGGAGTACAGAGAAACAAAAAAAAAAAAACACAAACAGCTGTAAATGTACACACATACATGTACATGTTCATACCTTTTCACGCACATTGAGGTCAAATTTAAATGTTTTCTCTCATTTCAACAATCTCTCATGCATTCAGTTTTCCCCTTTGCCTTCTCCATTCTCTCCATCTTTTCCTACTTTCTATTCTTCTTCATTGCCTTTCGTCCTTATCAATTCATTTTCTTTCCCTCTCCATTTGTACTCTTCTCGCTGCCTCCATGATTACAGTGTCTGTCTTGGGGAATGGAAGCGACATGATTGAGGGAAAACACAGGAAGCAGGAAGTGAGCTGGCCTGGTTGCTGTCAGATCCAATCAGAGCACAGAGGAAACACAGGTAGCCAATCAGGCTCTGCACAGCATGCTCTAAAATGCAGCAAACTCATTAGCTCACGGTGACACTACTGCAGGTGCCAGGAGCCCAGCTCTTGTGTGTTTAGAGGTATGTGCCAGTTTACACGGAGTAACACACAGCAATACAATAATGTAGGCCTGGTGAGTACACCATGCTGTAGCTTGTGTGCGTGTTGACATGGACAGCAGACTTGAATTTTGAATTTAGTTATGATTTCTCATATTCATGCACCCAAGATCAAAACCAAGTATTTTTATGCCATAACATACTTGAACAACTGCTAGTGACATCTGTTCACAGAAAGCAATTTCTGGAAGGCGAGCTTGTAAAGTGATACTCATTTTGAAAAGTAACATTAAATTTGGGGTTGGCATCAAAGATTACTGACAACATGCTACTTCTGAGGTTGGTCTGTCAGTGCCACCATCTCAATACTTTTTTGTGCCTCATTCAGTCAGTCAGAATTAGATGTGTCATAACAGTTAAGGCAGCATGCAATTTTCAAGCTTTGGTTTCTTCAACGCAACTTTTAAATGTCTTCAAAGTGCTTTGATGAAGACAGTCTTCCCTCTAACCATAATTTCTGTGTATGAACAATTTATAATGATGCAGTACTCTATAAAAAAGTATCATTATGGCATGAAATCATTGTCAGACTTATAATACAATAATTACAATTATTGTAATTATAATACAAAACTAAAAACGACAACAATTTTTTTTTAAGATAAGTCTATTTTAAATTCTCATAAGTGCCTTGCTTGCTTACCCGTTAACTGAATATTGAACGTGTTGTTGATCCATTTGTGAATGTAAAATTTAACACCCTTGTTTGTAAGAAATAATAAAGACAGAGAATTCAAAAACTCAAGGGCCCTAACCCACAGAATGGACACTCCTGCCATCAGCAGTATCTACAAATCTTAGTCCTCCCCTCCCAGTCTCCTCCCTCTCTCCCTCTCCCTCTCTCTCTACCCTGGTCCTCTTCGCTCTTTTGCTCTTTCAATTAAATTCCTCTCCCTTTCTCTCTCATCAGTCTCACTGGTGCCCCCTGCTGTACCTTGTGTCCCAGTGACATGTGCTTGCCGTACTGGAACGCAATGCCTTGGGCCTGCTTGTCGTGTTTGGCCAGCTCCATTGCTGCCTGGCAGCTCTTCGCCAGCAAAGCACCATGGGAGAGGAACGTCTGCTCCTCCCATGAGGCCAGTGTGACATCATCAGATGGACTGTTCCCCTGTCAATCAATCAAACAACCAAAAGAATTACCATTAGCTGTGCACACACCTCGTCCCCAAACATTTAGATGAAAAAATATTTCATGAACAGCACATCTCACATACACAAAATGCACCATCTAGCTGTTTGTACACTGTATTTATGCATTTGGCAGACCAGACTTTTCTTCCCCCCAACTACAGCACTTACCACTGCTACTTTTGTTTGTTTGTTGCAGTACTACGTGTTTGCATGTCATTGCTCTTGTTGCTAAACTTCTGCACCTCCTGCAAGTCACTGTGAATTTAGAGAGTCTGATAAGTAGCTAAAGTCAATGCAAAAAGTGTAAATGTAAAAAACATTCATACTGATTTACGCAGGGGAATGTCTACTTTAGCAATTCAGATGAATTAACACAAACTACAACCGCAGTGGGAATAGAACCTGCAACCCCCGAGTTGCTGGCCAAGATTTATAATCCTGTGCAACAATTGGGTTCCCATTTTAATATTCTAAAATGTACTCTACCCTATTGTGTTCAAGTGGCTGTTAACAGCAAAACAAATGAAATGACCACAGTCAGACGCTGTTTGTTTTCTCTGTGGCGTAATGCAGGAAACTGCTTCTGAAGGTAACGGACGAAGGAAAGGAAATCTGAGAATCCTGATTTTTTTAGTCTCAAAAATAACTGAATGACACTGAAGAAGGGGGGGGGGGGGGCATCAAAGTGCCTCAGACTCTTATAACAATTAATACCTGTTACTTCCAAAGATATGGGGGAGAAAATAGCAAAAAAAAATGGGGGTGAAATTGAACCCTGGAGGCCGAGGAGGAAAACAACGCTCTCCTCTGCTCGGAAATTCTTTCCTCTGAAAAGGCCAAGAGGTAACTGGAGTCCCCCCACCCCCACCATCAGAAGCCATCTCCTCCCATCCAGGAGGAAATACGTCCAGACAGATATCTGCTACTACTGTTTACCCCTCCGCCCGCCCTCGCTAACTTTCTTTGAGTCATTCATAATTCAGGAAGCAGCGGCCTTCTCCTGGGCTGCTTCCTCAGCCTCTGGCCTCCCTGCTCACACTCCTCCTCACTCGCCACCTGTTTCGCCTCAGCGACTGCGAGTAAACAAGCCCGGCTGACTCCGCACTCTGGTATGGAAGGGTTGTGAAGACATGGGTGTCTTGGCTTGGGGTATGTGAAACGGCAAACCACATCAGCCGGCCAAACTCGACGTCAGGAATCTACAGGCACCAATCAGACTGCAGGAGGCCACATAAGTTAATAAATTTAAGACTAGTTTCTGTGTAACCTTATCAAATTCAGAACAGTGCGTGCACTGTAAACTCACATCTTTGTTTTTTTTTTTTTAGCACAAAATGTTGGAACAGCAGCATCAGCTTTGAAGTCTGAATCCGTGTGCTGTGTTTCTTTTAAAATTTTAACATGTCTGTCAATCTCCTGAGCATTGCTTTCATGTACTGCAGCACTGAAGCACCCTGGGATACAGAATGTTTTTGTAGGTTAGGGACAAGGCAGTCTTTATGTGCCCAGCCTATACCTCTCCTGTATAAGCCTGGTGAGGGCAGAGGAGAGCGCTGCTGTAGACTTTGCAACTCTTTGTGACATAAACAATATTTTCTAAACCAATCACATGAAGGCAGTGATGGCAGATCTAACAAGAAGGTGGCGACTCCAGTGATTCAAACTTAAACTAAAGCCACAGGAGGCGTGTCTTAAATATGACACACTTCTGCACACCACCCCGGCAGTCTGAACAGACTGTGTTGGGACCCCCAGAGAGCTTAGCATCTGGGCTCTGAGATGAGGGACAGGATGACCAGAGAGGGAAGAGTGAGGTCTCACCTCTGCAGAGGAGGAATTCTCATAGTATATTCCCTGCACCAGGTCCCCAATAGCACTTGAGATTAGCTCCACCACCTGCAAAGGAAAGGGGGGGGAAGAAGGGAGAGAGAGAGAGAGAGAGAGAGAGAGAGAGAGAGATGGTATTTCATTCACAATATGCCATTACTGTCTTTTACCAGTATGCCATTCACAACATGCCATTACTGTCATTAAACTTTTTACAAGTAATGCTTTTACAACCATATGCGTATTTCACTGAACTGAACTTAATAGAGAGAGAGAGAGAAAGGAAAGGGAGAGAGAGAGAAAGAGAAAGAGTTTTAGCCTGTTCTAACAATGTATTTAATCTCTCTCTTTCCCAGACTACAGAGAAGACGACGAACAGTGGAGCGCCGGAGCAGATTGATCAAATATTAATACTCCTCTGAGGATTTGTGATTCTGTGCACCTCAGGGCTGTTTTTAAGTCGGGCCTTCCAGCAGAGTGCAAACCGCATGGGAAACCCTCCATTGCTACCTATCTATTTAACGGACTGCCACACAAACAGATCAACCTGTTTAATGTTATAAAAAAAATAAATACACCAAAAAAAAAAAACTCTACGAGGCCAAGGTGAATTTTCTCTCCCCTTAGATCTAATAAAGACATGAGGTAATACTTCAGTATATTTTTGTACAGCATTATTTATAAACCAGATATAAAATGGACATTATCCATTGGGAAACGACACACAGAAAAATGTAAAGACAATGGGGTGGGAGTAGAATATTATAATATTATTCCCAAAAAGGTCTTTAAGCTGAACTGATGTGAAACAAAGAAAAAGAGCTAAATAAAGAAAGATATGTTGGAGGGAAAAGCCAGGAGGAGGAAGAGAGACAATAACATGATAGAAATAGCAGACTGGGCATGGCTTTCATCTTCACTGATATCACACGACGCGTTTGAGAAGTGTCCAAAAAAAAATTTGCCAGAGCAATTTTGCTGTTCCTTTTGTTTTCGCTTTAAAAAAAAAAAAAAAAAAAAAAATAGAAGTCCTGAAGAGGCACAGAACGTCCCCCAGCCTGATAGAACACATGGCTACAGGAAGCTGAGATGCTATTCACACTCGGCTAAAGGGTCTCCTTAACCCCCGTTTCCATGCAACCACCCCTGAACAAAGGCCAACGAGTCCCCAGAGGTATTTTTTGCAACAGTAGTGCCAAAATTTAGCCTGTTGCCCCTTCAGTGTATTTTGGGTTTCAGGCACAAAAACTGTCTTGATCAATTAATGCTGTTCAGAGCTTCAGCATGTTCACCGAAATCAGCCGACTGATCTGGTAAGCTGCCTTTGGGTATGCCCCTCCCCAGGTGGACGTCAGTTATCTCTGTAATCAGCGGCGCTAATCGATCACTTAAGTGCTGATAACGGCAACCTGCGGCCAGGTCTGTCTTTACGACTGCACCGGGCCTTAGGCTGAGAAATTTAAATCAAGCAGGGTCACCCGTCTGAGACGAGAAGAAGCAGAAGAGGGTACCCCATGTATTCATGGCTGGAGCCTGTCATTGTCAATGAGAGAGAGAGAGAGAGAGAAAGGAAGAGAGGAAAGGAGGGAGGGAGAGGTCAGGCTATAAACTGACAGGGTCTTATCCCGCACATGGCCAGGCTAATTATCACTGCCATTCCACCGGGCCTCTGTTTTCACAAAGCATATTTAGTCTGAGCTTTTATAATTCAGAGTCTTTACTTACAGCCCCAGACATTAAAAGCACATTATGGCTCAGGGATCAGGTGTCTGGCCTGCGCTGGCAGGGACACGAAGATGCAGATGGGGAGCCAAAATACTTCATTGTCAAGTGGAGGTGGAGGGTTAATGAGGGGGTTGTTGGGGGGGGGGGTGGTCGCACAGACCCCACCTTGGCCCCCTAAACAGAGCGTGTTTCTAAGTTTCCTGCCTCCGGCTGCATTTACTCTTCCTCCTGTTCTAGTTGACAGACAGTTCAGTAGCGTATCTCTGCTTTTTTGCCTGGTGATGTCAAGTAGCGTAATTCTGTGCAAACATGCTTAACCCCACACACAGACACACCAGGGCACACACAACTAAACACATGCAGCACACACCTACACAAATACACCTGTGCATGCACAAACAAACACACAGCACAAACAGAAACACACACACACCTTCAAACACACACCACATACACACATAGATCCTTCACTCGGAAGTGTTTCCACCTGCAATAGCAGTGTTCTGGGGAGAGGTACTTTCTACTCTCGGCTCGACAAATAACTAAGTTTGAGGTGCTGGAGAAACACAGCCGACGGCCTTGTTATGGTTCAAAGGGAACCTGACGCTGCACAAGCAAACAGCGAGGCTTGAACAAATAAAGACAATCAAGAAGTGCTTTAATCCTGCTGTCTCCAGAAGCCACACTGTAGAACTACCCCCAAAAAAAAAAAAAAAAAAAACTCTTCAGCTGGACACAGGCCGGCGCTGTTTTTCCCCATTTTTAGGGTTTTTTTTTCACCTCCTTTCTTCTTGTCTTCATTTCTCCCCCTGTGAATTTGAGCACGGCACGTGTTTCAGTGAGAGTTTGCTCACGTTGAAGTGTTTCAGTGCTTTTTTTTTTATGGTGCACAGAGTTTCATTAATTCTGCGCATGGCATTTCAGTGAGTTTACACTGTGAAACCAGTGCTGTGTTTATCACGCATCTGTCTGCGCACATCATTTTAGTAAATGTGTAAATAGTCCAGACCATAAGTGTGAGTGTTTCAGTACGTTTGTGTGTGTTATTTCAGTGAATTTGCACACAATGCAGTAATTCTGTCAGTTTGAACACCAGGTTTTATTAATTTTATACGGTCATTATTTCAGTGATTTTGAGCAGAACGCAAAGCTTATTAATGCGTCTGAGTACTGTGCAGTGCATTTCACTGAGTTTGATTACAGTGCATTTTTTTAACTGAAATAATGTTAAAATGTTGAACAATGGTCCCAGTTCAAAGATCAGTCATATGTTGCCATTGCATGGGGCAGGTAGACACAGACAGCCAAAGATTTGCCAGACAGCCTGGAGTTTAGACATGTCTAATTAGTGCAAATCTAGTTTATCCACTTTATTTAAAAACAGTGCTTCCACAGATCTCTCCAGGGAGCACAGCACATACAGAAGTCCCTGGTAGTTATTAGTTTTAGGTCCCTTAATTACCACTGAAAAATGAGGCTGGGTAAAGTTATATAATTCATTTGGCTGGCCTCTGCTTAAAAAATTCTAGTGAAATGCATAAAAACAGAGCAGGGGCAAAGAGCAAATAGCAGACATGGAGAAACCACAACAAAAAAATATAAAATTATCTTCAGGATGTCTTGAGCTGACATTTTAACTCACACATTTACTGTCCTGCTGTCAAGTTCAGCCCAGCCTGCAGTTCCTTTTCTCTCCTGAAGGGGGGAGCACTCACTGTAGAGTGCAGTCCCTCACTGACTGCTCTGTCAGATTCCATTCCTATTTTCTCCCATAATTCCTTCATTGCACTCAGAAAATATTAAAGGGGGTTGGGGGGTGTTGGGGGTTAAGAAAACCAGACACGTCTCACTCTGTTAGGCAGCCAAAGTAACAGGCTAACATTTCCCCCTTAACGAGCAAGCACAATTAGTACAGATCCTACTAGCCACACTGTCCAATCATTTCACAAAACCAACAAGTATATGTACATATCTCCCCCTCAGCCATTCTTAGCAAACAGCAGGAAAGAGGAGAATATATTATACCCTAAAAAAAAAAAACAGGGCTGTTCATTAAATCCAGACGTTTTTTATTTGAGAGGCTGGTATAAACACGGTGCACTCAGAGTACCCTTGCCCTCTGGGTAACCGGATCCTTGAGGAAATATTGAGGCAATCCGAGCTCTGGCGAAAACCAAAAGGACAATGGCCCCTACAGTGTTACCAGATGTGCCGTCTTAGTTAGCTTTGGGAATAGAAGAGAACGAGGGGTCTTTTTTTGGAAAGTATCAGATAAGCCCCCATTCCCAAATCCAGGAGGATCGGGTGTCACCGACAGGTCTATGAAAGGGAGAAACCGGAGGCGCGCCGGGGGATCGCGTTACCGTTTATACAAGCGTTGTCCAGGATTCCTCCCAAGGCCAGGATACATAATACAGATCAATCACTCACTGAAAAATGTTCTGGTTTGTGAACCGCTCGGCTCACAGGCCCCCGAGATTGGCCCGGCCGCGGCGGTACTGCCAGGAGGAATGCGCAGAGACGCAGCGGCTGCTTCCTAACGCAGGGCAGACGTCGCCGTGCCTACCCACGCACACCAGACGTCACCATTAGTGTGTGTGTGTCAGCGCGTGCATGTGTTCATGACTGTGCGGTGTGTGGACATAGCAATGAATACGCCTTCCTGTGTGAGTGTGTGTGTGTGTGTGTGTATATGCATGTGCGTTGAGAGAGAGTGTGTATTTCTTTACCTGTATGAGTGAACATGTGATAACTTCCTTGCCAACTGTGTGTGCGTGTGTTTGATGAGAGAGAGAGAGAATCACAGCAACAACTTTTCTTGAGTGTGTGTCTCTGTCTGTATAACTGCACATGTGATAACTCCCTCTTCTAATGTGAGTGAGTGTGTGTGTGTGTGTGTGTGTGTGTGTGTGTGTGTGTGTGTGTGTGTGTGTGTTGACTGATTATATCCTGTTCTGCTGTCTGAGAGTCTGAGTAAGACTCTTCCTCTTCTATCCCCCTGCCCTATCTCTTTCCTTCTCTTCCACCCTCCCTCCCTCCCTCCTTTCCTTTTTTTTCCCTCTCCTGGTCTGTTTTCCTCCACTTCACCAGAAGCAGACTCAGACAGCTGCTTTGCACCCCAACCTGCCTCACCTCCAAACCCAGGGCCCAGAACCACCCCCTCCCAGCCCCCAAACCACTCCACCACTGGTGAGAGAGGGATCACCCTCATCCCAGCCTCCACACCTCCTAAACGGGGATTCAGCTTGTGTAAACATGGGGGGGCCTGTCAGAGACCAGTGCCCTGGCTGCTTAGCGCACACCTGCTGGGGGGGGGGGAGGGGGAGAGGGCATGTCCTTGGGAAAACCGCCTCCCCAAAAAAGCACAGAGCCAGATGTGAACAAGCGGTCACTGTCAGCTTCCGTCTCGTCCCGGTGGCCGGCACGGTCGGAGCGTAACGGATCTGAGCAGCTGTTTAGCACAGCGCTGGGGGCCACATCCTCCAGCTATGTCTGCTTTATACACAGTGAACTTTCACTTTTTGTTCTGTATTTTTCATGAAGAAAAAACAAAAAAAAACTACTGAATAACACTGCCTTACAGGGAAGTCTTACTTCTGTGTTCACTAAGACTCAATGGCTGCAAGTTCAATATTTGTTTGATGTTCCAGACTGAAAATAGGCTGGGACTAAACTAGACAGGGAGATTGCTAAGTATTACATGATAGGGTTAACCCCAGGAGTTGGGACCAGAGGGTCATTGGTTCAAATCCCTAATGAGTCTGTTTTCTCTACTCTTAAATCATTTCACTCTCAATTTCCTCCAGGAGACGTTTCTCTGTGTAAGTAATTGTATCGTGATCACAAGATGAAACACTGTGAGCTGAACCTGTTTTTATGGAGGTTGTTGCTAAGGAAATGACTGTAGTGTAGCACAATTTCTGGTATGATGGAATATGATTAGTTTGCAAAAGTTTGTTAAAATGATTTAGAATAAGATGGCATGAGTGTGCCAGTACCGCTGTCTGTAACAGAACATTCAATACAATCTGGTACCTCGCGTACCTTTCAATATTCATCACCCCCCACCCCCCTTTTTACCATTTCTCCATTTACATCTCTTCATCTCTACCTCTCTCCCCCTCTACATACCTGTCCATTAGTCTTTCATTCTAACACAACCCCCATCTCTCTCTTTTTGTATCTAATGTCCTCTGTATGACTGTAGTAAAAATACAAAATTAAGGTTTTCCAATCTCTCTCCATCTCTCCCTCAGCCCCCCCTTCCTGACCCCTCTGCTGGACAGGTTCCAGCCCTTCCCTGCGTCCTCCCTTTTTGTCTGCCTTTCTGCACCCCTATACTCCCCTCCTCCCAAAATCCCACGGCTTCCCAGTATAAACCAAGCTTGAGACGCAGCCATACTCCCACCTCTGACATCATTCCCATCTCCTGGACCTCTGTGAGTGCAGTGATGAATGAAATGAGTGGAACGAACTCCACCCACCCTCCACCCAACCACACTCTGTAAGGCATGGAGGAATGCCTTCCCTCTTCCCTCCTTTCCATCCTTCCTCCACTCTCTCTCAATCACGCTTTCACACTCATTCTCAGCAGAGTTTTACATACCCACAACCGCAGAGGCATACACACACACGAACACACACACACACACACACACACACACACACACACACACACACACACACACACACACACACACACACACACACACACACACACACACACACACACTGTATGGGTGGTGGTTCCATCCAACCCATGAAAAAAATTGGCAGACCACACCCCAAAATCCCATTCCATACTGCCTAAAGATCCCATCAGTTCCCCCCACTCACAGACAGAGAGCAAGCCATCAATCTAAATAACCATCAGAGCGGCCATATTAGCCTCAACCTGCCGTCTCAGAGCCCAAGTGCAATCTTCATCTCCATAAACTAAGGAAACGTTTTTTTTCTCGTAGCACTCTTTTGCACACCTTGCCAATGCAGAGCCATCATTCATCATGGCAATGCCACCACTCTATCACTTGGTAGCTCGTTCGTTCGATCGCTCAGGGGGAAAATTGGTGTCCCCGTTTCGCCGTTTTGCTCTCCGCCGTACCGTGGAAACGCGGTCGACGGTGGTGCCCGCTCATGCGACGACTCCATTCTCATTCCCGCCTCGGATCTTAATTACCTGACGCAAAAGGATTTTAATTACTTACAGTGGTGCTTGTCTGGTGCAACAAAGGGATTAAAATGAAAAGTTTTTTTTGGGTGCACCAGGCCACCTGCTTCTGGCATCTACACATGTACACCACCCCAACAAGATAAGTGAAATGTGAAATTGAGCACTCTGCAGCTGACCTGTAATTGAGTTGAGAGATTCTCGTCTGACGGCGCTGACAATGCAAAGATAGCGCTGCATTACAAGGATAAGTGACTTCAGAGTCAAGTGGAATCTGTTGAATGCCATTTACGCAGGAGGATTGGGGGTGGGAAAAAAAAGGTGAAAAATGTTTGCGCTTTAAGGTGTCATTCATACTTCTGACCAGCAGGGGGAGCTTCAGAATGCCAGATTGATTCCAGGGAAAAGGGCTCTTGTCTGGCTCCTTAGCACTCTGCTGCAGTTCCACAGCTGCGCAGATCTGCGATTCTGTAGCCCTCTACGGGCCCATGACTGTGCAGCCAGACCCTGTGAGCCGCCATCACATGAGCAAAACCACAGCAAATACTTTGCTGACACCCGAGACGCCCCTGCTGGACCCTGCAACCGAAGACGCGGAGAAGCTTTTCAGCCTCTCGCTTTGGCCGTTCGCTGGTCACGGCACTCTCACGCAGATAAACCTAAGACCTACTTTTCAGATTTCACCTGTTCCTCCGCGCAGATACAAAGACAAGCCTCCGTGAAATTATTATTTCTCAATCTTACGACCCATAACCATTTTTCCTGGTTGATTCCTATTGCCATATTTTCCTCTGTCTCAATGTGCACACTCAGACATACTTGTATTTTGAATCTAAGAGGTATTTATATGATGTATACATATGGGGTTATAACTTTAAAGGCAAGAGGACAGGGCCTCAGGAAGTGCACAGGTCAGAGTGTAGGTCTGCAGTTCTAGATCTGAATTCTGCGACTGGGTGCTTGAATCTCAGCTGCTTCATTACTGTCAATAACAGAAGGATAAAATGGGTGACGCAACACTTGGGGAAAAACAGGGGGTAAGTCGGTTAAAAGTCTCAGCACTCTCTAGCAGTCTCACCTGGATCGCCAGGTACCAGTGAATTCATGAACTCATCGTATGTTGACTTTGCACTCCTTCAGTCTTTTTCAATCAGACCTGCCTAGCATTTTCAGTGTGAAAAGAGATGTTGCTATGTGAATCAGAAGAGTTTAGGGGGGAGGAGGGGTATTCATGTTGGGTGGGTTGATATCATAGTTCAATCATGTGGCAAAGATAGTAAGATAAATAAAAAATAAAAGATGCACAAGGGAGACCCCTAATGTAGATTGCGTGTCACAGTCTTCATGAGTTATCAGTTTTATTCGTCTCAGGTTCACAATAACGGTCACTCAGCTGTCTGGCCTCGAGGTAACCCAAAGTGGGCCCAGAGAGGGCCAGTGTGTGTGTGTGTGTGTGTGTGTGTGTGTGTGGGGGGTGTCTGGGGGTGGATTGAGTGGGACTCTGGGTCCAAGGCGAAGCGGGCACGCAGTCGTGGCGTTTATTTTGATCCGCGGTGCAGACGCACATTCTGCAGGGCGCGCTGGTGACAGGTTCTGTCAGCGTTGGCTCAGAGTGTGTGTGAGTGAAAGCACACAGGATCATCTGTGGCATGTGAAAGAGAGAGAGAGAGAGGAGGGTGAGCGTGATTGGCTCGCGCCGCTGGCCGTGTCACGCCCGGGCCCGAACCTTCCCCGTGTCAGCGATGACTCAGCCGTCGCTCAGTCTCCCGAGCCTGGGAAAGGTCACAGTTCAGCTGACCCCGCGGTTTGGCGGCACGGAGCATGCTCAGAGGGAGAGGGCAAAGGGGTGGGGGAAAGAGGAAGAGGGTGAGGTAAAGGGCGGGGCAAGTGGAAAGGGGTGGTGGTCCAGTGAGAAGAATCTTTCCACATCCTGGTACATCACAGCCCTAACTTTCATGCTTTTGATTTAGGACATACCCAGGAAAGTAAATACAGCTTTCAGAAAGCAGAACATCAGGGTGGCCAGATGGGGAAGGGGTGGGGGGTTGGAGGGGGTAGCGGGGGTAGAGGGGTAAAGATGAGACCTCTCAGGTCTTCTGGGAGAACCATGCAAGCTTTTGACTGTTAATGTTTAGCAGAACTGCTCTAAATCAAGTTTCTCCTCCTAGTTTTCGTCTCTCCCATGGTTCCCCCCACACCCTACGCCCAAGCCCTCTCCATCATCCATCTACACCCTCAACCCCAATAAATCCCACCGGACCCACAAACTAGTCTCTGCCTCTCTCTCTCCTCTCCAGTGCCTCTCCCTCTCTCTGCCTCCTGCAGTCTCTCTCTCTTTTTCTCTCTCTTGCTCGCTGTTGGTCTTCTCATGGCCCTGTCCGTCAAACTCACCTTCAATCCTTCTTCAGGCCCTGTCTCAGTCTGTCTGATCTCTGGTCTCCCTTCTCCATTTCCATGCCTCACTCTTTACTTCACCTAAAGTTTTCCAGGTGCTTCAATGCAGGTATACTTGAGTATGAATGCAGGACTGTGTGCGTGTACATGGAAATTCATGTGTATGTGTTTTTTGGAATGTATGTAATTAAGTATAAGTGCGTTTGCAAGCGTGTATTGCATTTTGTGTGAGTGTAAGCATGTACGTACGTACATAAGTGTGTTAGCGAGCGTCTGTGTATGTGCACGATTGTGTGTGTGTGTGTGTGTGTGCGCATGGGTGCATGTGTGAGCATGTGTAGTGTGTGTGTGTGTGTGTGTGTGTGTGTGTGTGTGTGTGTGTGTGTGTGTGTGTGTGTGTGTGTGCATTTACAGCACCATGGGAGCGCTAGCTCTGGAACTGAAGTATCGATCTGTTGATTTAATCAATAGGCTCTGGGCAAGGCCAAATTGACACAGATGGCGTGTGTAAGTGGTGTTTAACTGGTCTGTACGGACCGTTAAACGTTACTGTCAATATGGCCTCTGTATTATATACGCAGGACACCCCCATCCCCCAACATCCCCCTTACCCCCTTCCCCCATCCCGGACAGGCCTTCTCCCCACCATGACCTGGGAGGCTGGGCCCAAGCAGGTCAATACAGCAGACAGATTCCCGCTGCCCTGCAGTCCCACAGGGACAGACAGGTTCAGTGCTCAGCAGGAAACTACCTTTGAGGAGGCGGACACAGGCAGGGCTAAGCAGTAAAGATTAAGACACTCACATTAGCATGGATAGTTAGATCTGCAGAGATCCACACACACACAGTCACGCACGCATGCACACACACACGCACGCACGCACGCACGCACACACACACCGGAAATAATACAGATAGACAGACACACACACACACACACACACAGATACAGACAGTCTCAAACACACATAGACAGGTAAGCACACAGATGGACGAACAGACAGACACAGATACATATAAGGTTGGACATGCAAAGACAGACACACACACACACACACACACACACACACACACACACACAGCTTCAAAGCTGTCTTGGTGCCAGCTTCCTCACAGCAGGCGTCTGCAGAGTTTCTCCAACTTCTGGGTTCATATGAGGGTTGGGGGAGTGGAGGAATGGAGGAATGGGGGATTTAAGGTTCCACTACAAACTGTTCAGATCCACCCACGGGTGTCCCCCCCTATCATAAATAAGCGTTAATGATGACACTGATGACATCTCACCCCAACCTGCTGAAAAAATGAGCGATCGCCTCTGTGGGGGGTTCACTTCACTTCTGGCACTGCTGCCTGCACTTGTGTTCCCCTGTGCGGTGAGTGTGTGTGTGTGCACTGCGTATATGTGCTATATGGGAGTGAGTGTGTGTGTGTGGGTGTGTGTGTGCGTATGTGTGTGCTATATGGGTGTGTGTGTGTGCGTGTGCTGTGTATATGTGCTGTATGGGTGTGTGTGTGTGTGTGTGCTGTGTATATGTGCTATATGTGTGTGTGTGTGTGTGTGTGTGTGTGTGTGTGTGTGTGTGTGTGTGTGTGTGTGCTGTGTATATGTGCTATATGGGTGTGTGTGTGTGTGTGTGCAAGTGTGTATATGTGTACGTGTGCTTTATGTGTGCAATGTGTGTGCGTGTGTTTGAGAGAGAGAGAGACACCTATATACACACATTTTACGAATGAAAAACGACTTGTATTTTCAGTTAAATACATTGCAATGAGAAAGGAGTAAAACTATTAAAAATATTAAACTTGATTCACAGTAACGTTTGTACTAGTTACACTTATGTCTCTGATTTAGAGGCTGCTGTGTGATGCATTTCACAAACAAACCAGAACAGTGCTTTCATATAAAAAGATGTTTCATTTGACCTTTGACTATACCAATAGTGGAAAACCCCACCTTCAGAAAGTGCTACCCAAAATATGCTTCATCCATACACTAAACCAGCTGACTCCAATTAGCACAACTCTTCAGCTGAGAAGATGAGCTAATTAGTGAAATCACCTGGTTTAGAGCACAGGTAGAAAAAATTCACTGCAGCTCTTTTACTTTCTGAAGCCAGACTTTTCCACCTCTGGACTTTCTTCCGATTTTCTCAACTGCATGGGAATGTTAATGTGTTTCTCTTTGTATTTGTATTCATGATTTCTGTTCCTCACAGGTATATTTGCACATTCAGGCACTATGTATATTTTATGTATCTCAGCAGTCTTTTAAAAATCAGACTCAAGGCAGTGTCATATTCTCATTTATTTTTTCATTTGTTTAATGCGGTGCAAGGTGTACCCTCTATAGAGGAATTAACAATTGCGATTGATATCACCAAGCTGCACCTCACATTTAATGTCATGTATATATTTTTCTAACCAAAATGTTCAAGCATCCGCTGACCATAATTTACATATTTTATACAGATTCTTCTGCAGTAACAAGAGGCAGCCAGAGAATTTTCATTATTTATGTAATTATTGTTCAACTGGCCCGAAATACAAAGTTAGCCTGCTCTATAGGCTAAGCCCTGGCTATGCTTATGGAGGTAGGATGGGTTCACATTCTGTATTCACTACCTCAGGAGTTTTTCTATGTATCAGAGTCAGTATGTCCACAAATTCACCTGAACCAGCTCCCAAGGTTTAGTGTGTGCACACACATGCACACAGCCACGCAAACATACATTCATGTACGCACACGTGCGCAAGTACACACACACACATACACACACACACATACACACACACACACACACACATACACACATACACACACACACACACACACACACACACACACACATACACACACATACACACACACACACACACACACACACACACACACACACACACACACACATACATACATACATACATACATACACATACACACACACACACACACACACACACACACTGCCTTTGCATAGCGAATGGAAGTTTACACCATTCAGAATTGCATCATAGGAGTCTTTTGTTTTAATGCCAGACGGAAAACATTTAAACCCGAAAAACATTCCAATCACCAACCAACAAAGCACACATTGATGTGAAAGAAGAATTTTGGCCTGGACAACTGCTGAAAGTGCACTTTCCTTTTTAAATGGTCTGTAATCTGCAGGAAATTGTTCTGGTAACTGAAGGGTTAAAGCACTTGACCCAGGTCTGCACTGAGAGAAAATGATCTCTGGGCCTATCTCTCAAAGTGGAAAACCCCTGCAGTGGCACAGAGCGGCCAGAGGGGGCGAGCTTTTGAAACCCACGGTGCTCCGTGAGTCAGGCCCCGTAATCCACACAGAAATTCCATAGGGAAATGCCCCCGGAAAAATAATTGACTCTGCTAATATTCCCCCTGGCAGTCAGAAAACAGATTTGCATTTCATTATCGGCGGTGAATCCCTTCTGTAGATGAGGGCTTGAACTAAAGGAGGCTCAGCTAGGCCTGGTGCACACAATCTCCTCAGATTTTCCACACCACGAGCCACTCGTCTTTCGCTGCTTGGCAGCGAGTGTGTGTGAGACACAATTATCCTGTGACCTGCTGCGCCATTATAACACGCTATCCACCCCGAGGACACCGATTTAAGATGTACTAGTATTAGTTTTACTGTACTAGACCACTACTCCATACTGACCGCTGCTCCACACTGCTGCTCTGACCACTGCTCCATACTGCTGCTCTGACCACTGCTCCACACTGACCACTACTCTACACTGCTGCTCTGACCACTGCTCCACTACTGCTGCTCTGACCACTGCTCCACACTGCTGCTCTGATCACTGCTCCACACTGCTGCTCTGACCACTGCTCCATACTGACCACTGCTCCACACTGCTGCTCTGACCACTGCTCCATACTGACCACTGCTCCACACTGCTGCTCTGACCACTGCTCCACAATGACCACTGCTCCACACTGCTGCTCTGACCACTGCTCCACAATGACCATTGCTCCACACTGCTGCTCTGTCCACTGCTCCACAATGACCATTGCTCCACACTGCTGCTCTGACCACTGCTCCACACTGCTGCTCTGTCCACTGCTCCACACTGACCACTGCTCTACCTCTGTAAAGTGGGTGGGGCTCTGTACCTTGGTGTTGTTGAGCTGGGCCAATCCCGTGCAGGCATTGGCCAATAGGAAGTCCCCACTCAGGACAGCCATCTTGTTTCCGAACTGCATGTCCTTCAGAGGGCCGTCAGAGGTGGTCCACTCTTTCAGGTTGACAATCCCACGATGCACCAGGAAGGCAGTGTGGATGAGCTCGGTGATCTCAGCCAGGTTGCGCTGGCTGTGAGAGCGAGAGAGGGAGAGAGAGAGAGAGAAGGAGAGAAGAGGAATGTGTATGAAGTGGTGGTAGACTTACTCACTTCTCATTAGGAAAATGACAAATGATGACAGATCAGACAGGTGAGCCAGCAGGGATTCCGCCGGTTAGCGTGTGCCTGCATATGCGTGTGTTTGCATGAACGCATGACTTAAGAGACTTTAACCACAAGCAAAAACTGCCCCAATGACGTCTAATCAGATGCAATTACCATTTTGAAATAATTATCTTAAGCTAGCGAAAACTAATTGAGGCTTTGTCCCCCTCTCCCTCCCCCTCTACCAAAAACATTTTAGTGAAGCAAATCTGCAGTAATTTGCAGCATGAAATAAAACTGATTCATTGACAAGATAGGAAGTGGCACACTACACTACACACTGAGTAATGGTAGAGCATAAGAAAGGAGTCACTACTATACCCACTACATTATGAAAGTGTACAGGAGTTGCTCACTTCCTTGAATGTCGGGGTATGAGAGATGCTCACTACAATATGCACTATGTAACAGTAGGGCAAAAGAGTCGCTCCCTTCTCTTAATGAATCTGCAAAAGAATGGGTCACTACAATGTGTGCAAGGTAATCATACAGCATAACAGTTACTCACTACATTGTGGAAAGGATCATGATGGTGCATGAGATTTTCTGGTGGTGGTTTCTACGACTGTAGAATGGCTGATAAAAAAGCCATGTTGCTTTAAGTGAAGGGTACACTTTGACTAACACCGAAAGGATTCAGCTAAAGATTCAATGATTTGAGAAGGCGAGGAGAAGGCAGTCATCACTCTGCACTCTGCCACCTAGTGGCCCTTAGGGTGATTGCCTCAGCCAGCCAGTGTTCCAAGCAACTCAACCAGACCAGCATGTGAGACACATTAAAATCACCGTTTGACAGCCACCAACTCAATCTGAATACTGATCTAATCTGTATAGAAAATGGAAATTAAAAAAAAAAAAACTATTTATAAAAATTATAATTAAATAAATAAATAACTATTTCAATCCCAAATCACAAGGAAGAGGAAAAAAAAAAAAAAAAAGACCACGAAAGCTCATAATGTGCTTTAGAAATAACAGCTACTTCTTGATTATCAGAGAACGGGCGAGCAATTGGACACTGAATGACGCTCTTTACGGAACGCGGAGGTAAGCTATAATCAAATGTTGATTCACCCACTGGGGTTGGGGGGTGTGGTGAGGGGGTAATCAGGTCTCTTTCGGGATGGGACACGCCCGCTCACGCGGAGACGGGGGGAACCTGTCAGGGAGAGGGCCGGACGAGTGCTGATGGCCACTTTGAGCGTCTTTCAGCCGCGGGGCCGGGAAAAAAGCAGCTTGATGACGAGACAATTAAGATCGCCTCGGCCTGTCAGTGCTTCCATCCCCCGGCACACTCGCTGGGGTTTTATTTTTTATTTTTATAATTTTTTTTTCCCTCTTTTCTTCCTTCAGGTTGCAGGTAATTGCATGTCGCGCGACGCAAACCTGGACCCTTCATTTACAAAAAAGTCGTTAATATCGCTTCCTTCCCTGTTCAATCACAGCCATTGTTCACAGTCTGGAGGGCTGAGGAGCTTTGTGGAAGCCCGTCGGCCGCAGCTCCTGGTCCGCTCAGTGGCCTTCTGCATCACACCGGCCACAAGAGCTGCCCTGATTATGGCTACATCGCTGTCATCATTTGATTTGTAAAACCTGGTCTCTCAGTGAAAGTGGACATGGGGTGCAGAGTATGGCAGCAGGTGAAAGGTGGGAGTGAGAGATTGGGACCCTTGTTAACCTTAATCTTCTGTCTCTTTTGTTGTCCCCCCCCTTTAGAAAAGCTTAATGTAACTGAATTAAAATAAATATGGTGCCAATTGTCAAAAATTGCAGTTGTTGAATGACAAAATTTTTAGTCCTTCCTTTGGAGAAGAGGGTGATTGTATTGAAAGCGTAAAACAGAGGGCCTTGGGTCCAAGGGCCAAAATCTGAATGTGTGTGTAGATCATCATGTGTGCCAAAGATGTACCAGTCTTAGTCTCTTTCTCTCACTCACACACACACACACACACACACACACACACACACACACACACACAGTCTCTCTCTCTCTCTCTCTCTCTCTCTCTCTCTCACACACACTCTCACACACACACACACACAGTCTCTCTCTCTCTCTCACACAACAAACACACACACAACACACACACACACACACAGTCTCTCTCTCTCTCTCACATACACACACACACACACACAGTCTCTCTCTCTCTCTCTCTCTCTCTCTCTCACACACACACACACACACACACACACACACACACACACACACACACACACACACACACACACACACTATGTATGCATATGAACTGTTGCTTTAAATCAGTTTCTGATTCCTCAGATTTACTCTGAAACAGTGACATCAAATGTATAGCACATACCCTCAATGAAACTACACCCCCCCAACACACACACACACCACTCCCCCTGCACACACAAATCGGCAGTGTCTGAGGTGTGGAGGGAAGGGGGGGGGGGGACATGGGGGGGTGGACGAGGAGGAGGAGGAGGAGGAGGAGGAGGAGGGGAAGAGGGGCAGACCGCAAGTCTATAAATAACTCCTGCTCGCGGTTGCCTAGCAACAGGGCAGCATCAGATGCCATCTTGCTGAAGTGTCCCGCCCCTCCTGACACGCCTCCTCTCTCCCGAGCGCTCCGTTCCGTTCCCCTCTCTCCCTCTCACTTTCACCCTCTCCCACTCTTCCTCACTAACTGTTGTCGCTCTGTCTCTCTCTCTCTCATCTTTTCCTCTCTCACTCTCTCACCTCACTTCTATCCTTTCACTCTCTGTGTCTGTCACTCTGTCTCACCCTCTCCTGTTGCAATCTTTTCTGTCTGCTGCACCCTGTTCTGTTCTTTTTTTTTTTTTTTTTGCTTCTGTTGCTCTAATCTCTCTGTCAATCACTCACTCTGTCATTGCCTCGCTCTCTCTCTTTCTCTCTGTTACCGCTGTCTCTGTCATTGTTGCACTCCATCTCTGCGTAACATTCTGCCCCACAGAAAGCTACAGTCATGGGGACAGACTGGTCCCTCTGTGGGCGTAAGGGAGCAGAGTAAGATGGAGGGGTGGGAACAAACTAGGTGCTACTTGAGTGTCCAGAAGCAGAACACATTCTAGCAGCAGGAGGGCCGTCTGTGAGTGTTTAGGGTACTCTCTGTGAGCCTACAACACATCTTCTGAGCTGGAGACCACAGACCAGACTCTAGTAACTACCCATAAGGGGCCTGAGGGGTTGGGGGAAGGAGGCCATTTTGACGATGGCGGTCAGGCCCTGTCCCTCCTAATCTCTCTGTCCCTGTGACTTTGGGCAGAGTCGATAGCAGCGGCCGGGACTCCGCCACGACTCTCACGTCGTACCCACAATCCCCTCACGGCAGCTGGGTCCAGATAACACCCTGCTGTGCGTATCTCTCGCTCATCCTCCGCTATCTCCCCAATTCCCAAACCAGTGTCGCACACTCATTATAAAAAAAAAAAAATATAAAGTGTAACTCATAAACAGCTGACATTAGCACTTTATCCAGCTTGGTTTTGTTTCAAGTTCCGAGAAAACGAAAGAAAGGAATAGCTGATAACCACCGCTGCAAGAGTCCAAAGTTTTTGCTTCATGTCAACAAGTGGTGCTTGAAACAGTGTCTTAATTTCTGATCACACAGGACTACTCAGCATTCAGACTTACAGGGGAGAGGGATCACTGACAATGGCCAGACTCACCTGAAATATCACACATTTAATGACGGATGTAACGGACATCTTGGGAAAAGAGATTTTTTTTTAATGTAAAACAAAGGATCATGAATTGGGCAGACATATTCCACACCACTTCCTGAGGCAGTAAGTGAAGGATCCATGAAGGACATCCCCAAAACATAGGAGTGTACAACAGTGTCTCTCCAAATGTGTTCTCTCATCTTCCTGTACTATAACATGCACATTTGGTCAAAATGGCTCTTCCTTCAAGCACCTGGTGAAACTACACAGTACTGTATAAACACTACTGAAATTCTGAATTACTACGGTCAATCTCACAAAAGTCACACACCAAGCAGCCGATTTTTGCCAATGCATACGAGTCCCTAAGGCAGGCAGCCCTTGGCCTGATCAGGTGCTCACTGACAGTGTGCATTCACGGGCCCACCCCAGCCGAACTTACTATCTGATTTCACTCAAAGAGGTACTCATAAAATGAAAGCACAGAGTGGAGACGAAGGAGGTCAGGTCGCTGTAATGAAAAGCCATGCCGTCTCATTTGCACGGTGCCTTTATTAGAACAGGACAACAGTGTCACACCTCTGATATATGTAAGAGCATAAGTCACAGGATGCGTGAAAAGTTTTCAGGAGGAAATCAGAAAATGTTCTTTTTGCAGCCAAATTAATTCTCAGATCTGGCTCATTGTGCAGCCCCATTTTAAAGTACATGATGTGATATGCAGCTGAGAGTGACAGGATGAGTCAAATGGGCCTTTAAATAAAAGAGAAGATAGTTGCGAAAACCCACCTGTCCAACCGTCTATTTCACTGCGCCGACAACAACAGTGATAATGCACTGAGTTTCTCTTCCGAGATGTGGAAGTGAACCAACAGCAGGAGACCAGTGAGGGGCCTCACCACTGGGCCGCACCCCCCTCCCCACAGGACAGGGGAGCGATCGCTCATGGAGGGAGGGGGTGTGGGAGGTGGGGGGGGGGGCCCTGGCAGACAGACCGCGCTGGAGCGGAAGACGTTTTACAAATGCTGTGCGTCAGGTGGGAGGAGACGGTCCCCGGGAAAGATCAATCAAACTGCAGTGGAGCAGCGGTAATGAGGCGAGAGAGCGAGAGAGGGAGAGAGAGAGAGAGAAAGGGAGATAGAGACAGAGGAAAAGAGACAACAGGGAGAGAGAGAGAAAGCAGGGGATGGAGAGGCAGAGAGCAGGATACAGAGAGAGAAACTGGAGGAAGGGAGGAAGAGAGAGAGAGAGAGAGCGGTAGAGAGAGAAAGGAGTAGGAGGGAAAAGAGACAGAGCAAGACTGACAGAGGAGGACACAGGTAGTGCACATCTTGTACATGGAAACTGGGAGACACAAGCAAAACTGTGCATGTGGGCCTGAACTGTTCCCATCCCACTGAGAGAGAGAGAGAGAGAGAGAGAGAGAGAGAAACAGAGAGAGAGAGAGAGAGAGAGAGAGAGAGCGAGAGAGAGCGAGAGAGAGACAGGGCTGGAGACAGACCTGCTCTTTATGACTGACTGTCAAATTCACAGCATCAAAATAAAAGAAATTTACCCTGAATTAGAGAAATTATCACTGATCACTCATCATTCCTCTTGAGCGAGAGAAAGATCTGTGTGGCTATGGAAGGACAGTATTTTGTCAGTTTCCACAAACAGACAAACAGCATATAACACTAAAACCTTAAGATTATTTGTGCTCTATATGGCTAATTATATGTATATGTCTTTTATAGACAGAATGCTCTTCCTTATTATGTGTTTTTTTATTGTGATTAATTTAGATTTCCCTGATTTGTCAATTGCTATTTTATTATGTTAGCACATGTTTTGGCTATGTGAGCACTATGCCCATGCCATACCAAGAAAGCCAAGCAAATGAAATTTAATTGGAGGAAGTGGGTGAGCGGGAGAGATGGTGTGAGACTGAGGGAGGGAACGAGAGACAGGAAAAAAAGACACCCAGCAGAGGAGGGAGAGAAAGTGAGCGTGAACGAGAGAGAGAGAGTGAGAGTGATGGATGAAGTGAATGGAATTTACTTTACACTCATTCAGAAAACCACAAACGAGGACAGATCAGAGCGGTGAAACAGCAGGGGATTTATTGGACAGCATGTGCGTGCTCTTGTACATACATGCGTGTCTGCATGTTTGCATGTGGTTTCTCATGCTCATGTGTGTATGTGTGAGAATGTGCATGTATATGTATGCATGTGTGTATATGTGTGTGTCTTGTGAGCATGCTGTGTGTGTGTGAGTGCGCATGCGTGTGACTGAGCAAGTGCAAGTCTAAGTGTGTGTACATCTGTGAGTGTGTGTGTGTGTTTATGTGTGCATGCGTATATGCTTGTGTGCGTGTAAGTGTGTGTGTGCGCATGTGTATATGCTTGTGTGCGTGTAAGTGTGTGTGTGTGTGTGGCATGTCTATATGCTTGTGTGCATGTAAGTGTGTGTGTGTGAGTACGTGTGTGTGTGTGTGTGTGCCTTTCTGTGTGCTGTTGTGTGTGTGTGTGTGTGTGTGTGTGTGTGTGTGGGTCCCTGCCTTTCTGCTGATGTAGATCTCTCTGTTCTGATATCCTGACTTTCCATTGTGGGTCAATAATATGAAAACCAATAATGAAGGTTAAAAAAAAAACAAAAACAAAAAAAACAAACTAACAAACAAACAAACAAGGCTTCGGTACAGACAATGTTACAACTAAAGAGAGACCTTTGGTAAAGTTTAATTCAGAGACACCTGTCATTGATGAAGTTACGTGCGAAACGTGTAGGAGTGTGTGGGAGTTTATTCCTCTATAAAAAGGGTAGGAAAACAGATTAGCTAAAATTAATGGAATAAAGAGGACTTTCATATGGCCACCTGCTTCCAGCGGCAGCACCTGGCAGGTGTAATTTCTCCAGGTGAGAGAGAAGCCCCAGGAAAGCCAGTGGGTGTAAACCCCTCTCAGGCCCAGCCCAGTGCACCGTGTGCCAAAGTATTCAGTCACAGAGTGAATGAATGAGTGCATAACACACGATTCTCTGAATGACATAAATCTACTTTCATACACAATTCAAATTCGATACTGCACAGCGACTTACAAAAGCGCACACAACAGGCTAGTGCACCAGGCAGAGACCATACACAGTAACCAGTGCCGTAACCAACAAAAAACGGTTATTAACATTAACCTCCAGCAAATCATTAAAGCGTAGGTACATATGTTCAATATTAATGTTAAATGACTGTGCTAACACTGAATAAAGCATCTATAAAGCCCTGTATGTGACAGAATATATGGTATAACACATGTTATAACATATTAAGTAGCCACTGAACCCAGCCAACAATGTAACATGGCAGTGGATGGGGTAACGACATGTGTTATAACATATTGAGTATAATGAACAATGCTTTATAGATGGTTGATTATTGTGCTTATGCCATCTTCATACATGTAAGCATTATGCATGATGTATGAAATTAAAATTAACATATGTTTAATGCAAGGATTCTTGTTTTCCTGACTGGAACTGTGATCACTCATTCTGTCCTTGTTTTGTTATTTCTCTCAGTCTTTTTTTTTTTTTTTTTTTCAGCAGATGGGAGGGGGGGATGGGGGATGTGCGGTGACATACTTTGTGACCCTTGACCCCAAACAAGACCATTAGGGACAGGAAGTGGGCCCCGGTGTCCGGGGCGCCTGTTCCAAGGCGATGTGGGCGTTAGCGGATTAACGCCACTCAGGAGGTGAGTCATGGCTGGTCACTCTGCTCTACAGGAACCAGAGCAGACTCCAGCTGAGGGGGGGGGGGGAAGGGGGTTTGGATTTAGGCCCGGCCCGTTTGCCCGTCACCTGGGCAACGCCTCTGTCTCACAGTTCCGAGGGCCCGGCATCCGCCAACAGACGCCCCCAGCCCCCTCTAGGACCAATATTACATCATAATAACAAACAACACAAACACAAGTGAGCGTGCTCACAGTTAGCTGCTCCCGAGGCATCGCCACAAACAGGAAAAATAAAGCAAAGGGGAAAGCCAGTGAAAATGCGTCACGGTCAGTGCAGTGTTGAGCGTGTGCCAGGTGAGAGAGAGGCAGAGTGGGTGGGGGGGGGGGGCGGGAGCGGTGCCAAGCCGAACGCTGGCGCTAAGCTGCGGCCCTGCAGAGGCAACAGCTCAGTGGGGTGCAGAGGCGCCATCAGGATACGAAAAAAAAAAAAAAAGAGAGAAGAGGAAAAAAAAAAAAAACACTTCACACTGGTCACTGTGCCTGAGGAGGAGGAGGAGGAGGAGGTGGGAGTGGGGGTGGGGGTGGCAGGGGGCTGCGGGAGTGGAATCCTAAACACCGCCGCTAAAGTGGAGCGGCCAGACATGACGGGACAGGTCAGCCCCCAGAAGTCGCTGAGCCACCCTGTGCAAACTTCAGCGCTGCGTGGTGGCTGGCTGACAGAATGCGGGGGTGGAGCTGGGAGGGGAGGGGGGTGTGGGAGGATTTTGGTCTGTGTGAAGAGAAGCAACTGGTGTTGCACTGGTGTTGTGTCCGGAGTGACTGGAAGAATCTGGTCACTTCCTGCTTGGGCCCGACTGGAGTTCCAAAGGGTGTGGCCAGTGAGAGAAAGGGGGAAGGAGAGGGAGAGATAGTTTCTGCATTCATATTATCTATATCCCTCATTAGGTATGAAACAGAGGTGTCTCTTCAAGATTGTTTGTGAGTGTGTCATCTCTCAGGTTTTATCTAGGGGGATCTTTTTTTTTTTTTTTTTTTTGGGGAGGGGGAGTAGTTGTTAATGTAATCTATGTATTTCAATGCCTTAGTAACACATGTTTTCTTGTCATGCAAATAAATCCTATTTGAATCTGAATTTGAGACAGAGAGCCCCACCGCCCCCCGTCCTCTGACGCTGGGCAGAGAAGAGGCACCGAGCGTGAGCCAGCTCAGCTCAGCTCAGGTCTGAGCAGAAAGAGGTCATTCAGACGCTTCGCCTGCCGCCTGCCAAACATAACAGCGGGTTCTGGTAACCGCTTGGCGTGGCCCTGGAAATAATCTACACGGTAAAAACTGCAAACTGCCCCGTTCTGAGCAACTGAGAAATGTCCGCCTCATCCCCCCGCCCCCCCCCCAGCCCCCGCACAACCCTCACCCCCCCTTTTTTCTGAATGGAGAGTCAGAGACTGTGTGTGAGCATGAGTCTGGTCAATTACAGGGAGGGGGGGTTGGGGGTGGGGGGGGGACAGGCACAGGAGCTTGCCACGGCGGCTGACGTTGGCACACCACAGTCACGACCAGTCAGGAGTGACAGGACCTGTCTGAGACGCACAAAAACAAATAAAATTTGGGACACAAATCCCGCAGGCCCTCTATGAAACCATCATGACAACATCACTTCCTCCCCAGACGTGGATCTTAAGGAAATGGACTTGGGGGCGGGGGGGATTGTATTTAAAACCGATATCAGAAATGAAGCAGTAATTACTTCACAATTGATGTACCTACTCAGTGACTGCCACTGCAGGTGAAAATGACCCTTTCCTTTGGCTACATTTGGCAAATTTACAGAGGTCTTTATTAGTGTGCACTGTCCATGTCAAATAAACACAAAAAAAAACAAATTTATAGTTGGAATCAACTGACCATGATCTGGAATTGTAATTAGAATTACAATAAGTATGGTATTTTGCACCAGAAGCTGAAAGCAGAAAATAGGAATTTTAATCCAATCACTGTTTTTGCACGGCATTGCAGAACAAATGCTATTTCAGTCCTCTGGGACCAAGACACAACACCAGGGCTTTAGAAGCGCATGCAGATCGTACAGAGCCTGGAAAAAGCTACATGATGCAATATGATTTTCATGTTGAGACTGAGCCCTTCCATTAACATACGCTGGAAAAATGGCACCCTAAAACATTCATGACAATGAATGCACTCAAAAAGCAGATCTCAGAATGACAAAGGGAGTATTCCATGACCAGTTAGATACGTTTGCTGGAATATTATAGTTCAAGAGAAAAGACTCTGCAGTTTAACTAGTAAAGTATCCCATTCTGTTGATTCAGTTCACACCGATTCAATTTTTATCAATGTATTTGATTCACTGATTCAAAGATTATGATTCCAGAACACCGAACATCTACATGGAACCCTTAAGTGTGATCACAGTGTTAGACAGACGAGCTGTCTAACGCCGTGTAATCTATGGGTGTCCAAGCCATTTCCGGCTGCAGAGCTTAGAGTGTCAGTACAGAGAGATTTAAAAAAATCCACAGAAAGTGACCTTAAAAGTTTGATTTGTTATTTTTAAAAATCTGAGAAAGCCCAGAGGCTCCCCTCGCAGATAGGCCCGGAGGAAAGCCTGCGTGGACGTCCCTGACAGGAACCCTGTCCCGAAGCAGATAAACCCAAAACACAGGAACTTTTCCCCCTGGAGGGGGGGAAAGGGGGGTACAAATGAAGGCACAGCAGAGGTAATCTCAGAGTAATCAAGCAATCATTTCGGTCCCTCATTAACTGCACTGGCAGATAATCAGTCGAGAGAGAGAAGACAGCTCGCATGCCTCTGATTTAATACTCTGAGGGAAATGTCCGGAAGATGGGATGGGACCGGGGAAGTGTTTTTCCCCCTCCGCACTGCACACTTTTCAATCTCAGACCAGCCACATGTCTGGCTGTCAGTCAAAACTCGTAAACTCATGCTTCGTACAAATAACCTCCCTGCAGTCTGCCTTCATGTGCACTAATGAACCATGTGATGTACTGCTACAGCGCCCCCTATGGGTCTGACCCCAGTAATTCGGCTGTGATGAACTTCACCTTGGCCCCAGGGAACTATGGGAAATGCTGGCAGCATAGAGTCCTGCAGTGAAACCGTTTTACACACAAAGTTGCTCTGGATAAGAGCAGAATCATGTCAATACTCTCCTCCTCTTTTGATGGCATGCATGGATGATGGACCTGACAAATTCAAACTTTATCATCTGAGGATAAGAAATGAAACGAATCCCGAATCAGAATCAGAGTCAGGATCTTAATCTGAATCTCCTCCACATATATGTATACTTGTTATATTATAGTGTAGGCCCAAAGTCAGTCTGCAACCCCCAGCCCTCCAGCCGGCCCTTCGATGTGGAACATACAGTAAACTACCGCAACCTGACCTGAAGGTGTTTCTCCCACGTTCAAAACCAAATCCCTCGCCCACAAGGCCATCAGCCGAACTCAATGCACTGTGGGAAAACGATTCCACTTCAGAAAAAACCCCAGGCGATAAAAACAAAACCTCACGCTACCTGAAGAAAGGGGCTGGGCCAACGGCATTGCAAAAAAAAAAAAAACCACACACACACACACACACACACAAGGCGAGCACAGAGAAGCGATATAAGCTCACATAATCAAGCCAATGTTCATATCTGAGAAGCACGGCCAATTCAACATGGGGAAAGGAAAGAAAATATAGTGTTTATATTCAGGATGCAACTCATATGGCTCATCTGAGCTGGGTGGGTAAAGCTGCGCGTTTTGACTGCGGCCTTTGAAACAGAGGTCGTGTTACATTCCCGGACGGGTGGGGGGGGCGGGGGTTGCTGGGGGGGGGGGGGGATGGTGAAACTGGAGAGAAGGTCCCAGTACTCTGGCTCATTAGAACTCAGCTTCCACACAGGGGGGCTTCTGTGTGCTTCTCACTGCCCTACTGTTGTCTGCTACCGGGCTCCTCAAACACCTCGCGGCTCTGTCTCAAACGAGCTCCACTTGCGTGGTGGGGGGGGGGGCCGGGCTGCTGGTGGTGTTGGTGGTGGAGGAGGGTGAGAGGGTAGCCGGATGCCATAAAGAACACGACTCACCTGAGAAGCAGGGGTAAACACGAAGACTCACCTTTGGAAGGTACAGCACCCACTTTCAAAAAAACCCAACATCAGTCATTGCCCTTCTCCAAGTACCTTATGAACTGGCCTCTCTCATCAGACTCACAACTATGACATCATAACTATGCGCCTGACTAATTTCCTTCTCCAGTGTGCTGTGCTTCTTTCCCACCTCCAGGGAAGTGTTTTTGCCATTTCTAATATTCCACAATTCTGAGTGTGTTTTCAATGATGAGCTGCCACAACCAACAAAATATAACAGGAATTCAGGGGGCAGATTTCAGGATAGAAAATTTAACAAAGTTTTTCATACAATTTATCACAGACTGAACAGTACTGACGTGCAGGGGTAAATGTATCATCAGTTAGCCTTTTCCACCTGCCTAATGACTAAGGACAACAGAAATAAGTCATGTGACTTTGTAGACTGTGATCATGATGGTTGATGTGTTGCATACCCTTTGTGGTACATCATATTTTCAGCTTATCACATAGTTCAATCAATCAATCCATATGCATTACCTGAGAGCTCCTGAGGCACAGAGGGCAGAATTACTGGAGGCAGATATATACATGGATAGGACAGATACCTGGTGTACAAAGACACCTGGAGCAGAGAGCTTTACCTCGGAGGCTTAGAGACTGGGGAACAGACGGAGGGGAACACAGGGTGAGGCGGGGGTGGAGGTGGGGGGCTCACCTGGGGTAGATCCCGCTCACCATGTCCTGCTGGAGCAGATCGGCCGCAGCGGTGCTGGGTCCGGCCGCCTTGGACATCAGCAGAACCACCAGACCCCTCATCTGCAGGCTGTTCTTACTGTCATACACAAAGCCCCTGGGGGAGAAGGGGGTCAATCACAACTCAGTAAAAACCACAATTTTTGAATTTCATTTTGAAACACAATTTATTTTGAAACTGTCCATTCAGTAAACATGGGCCATTCACAACAATGAAGCTGATGGTAAGTGAATAGAGGAATGCTTTCTCACTGGGACAGACCTGAAATGGATTATGTGTAGAAAATCAATAAGGTCCACTGTCACTGACAAGTTCACTCTTAAAATAATTTGAAGTAAAACTAACTAAACATTATCTAAAAGCTGCACAGTCTGCAACTAGAGTCCAGCAGCAAAAGCAACATGCAAATTGAGGACAATTGAGGATAACAGATAACTATTTCAATATTTCAATACAGGGTTATTCGATACATCCCAACGGTCATGCCTTGCACAGTTTGTGTTAGAGCACCTCTCCAAGAAGCAGATGACAAAACCCCCTTTCAACAGAGGAGTTTCTGAAACTCAGCTGCGAACAGGGCATTCCACACGGCACATGGCAACGGCAGAAAGAGGAGGTGGTACATAGCTATTTATGGTTTCAGTTTACCCGTAAAAGCTTAAAAGCCCAGCTTTTATGAGCAACAAGAAAAAGGAAAAAAAAAAATTCAGCAAGGGCCTTGATTTAAGAGAGCTCGGCTCGACTGGGAGCTGTTCTCCAAAAGCAGGGCTATGAGCGCCTCAAGCAAAAGGGCACCTCCATTTAGTGGATTTATGGGGGTTTGCTGCTTATCCATGCACTTAACCGTCACTGCTCGTTTTCACCCCCTTTTCCCCTTCTATCCAGATTAATGCTATCAGCACCATAAACACAGGAACAGGCTGTCACTCATGCGATTCATACTGAAGTTGCTACTTAAGCTGGATATTTTTCACACTAGATGCGACGCCAAACGCATATTGCCTGCGTCTTCAAAAGTACGCTGCCTCAGTTATGTCCAAGAATGTATACGGGCCCTGGTTTAGGATCAGCTTTGTGTTTACGCTCATAATGGATGAGTTTACAGGATGGCCAGGAACACTGATCCCAGATCAGCACCTGTACCCCAAGACGCTTTATGGATATGGATCCCAGGAGGTCACATGCCGTGCTAATGACAGATGACATCACAGGAACACAGCGGCCAATTAGCCAAGTGGGAAACAGGTTTCCTTGGCCAGTCTGGGAACGGTGTCAGGAAGTAACCATTTAAAACCATTTAACACACTTTCTCTCGGTCTCCACCCTTTCTCTCCTTCATAACAAAAAAAAAAGGTCTCAGTTCCACAAACTTCTAAAGAGTGTTTTCAAAAGTATGGTTTAGCTCATTTTTTCATACTTCTCTACATTTTCCCATTACCTCTACCTTATTTTTTTTTCCTTTAGGTATTATTTTTACTTGCTTCATTTTCATCTGGCTCATTTTTCACATTGCATTATTGTCATTTATAGTAAAGCTACCCCTGACAAAAAAAGTTTCATTTTACAAGTGAGTTCAGAGAACACAAAGCAGTTTGAAAACCATTTTAACCGATACAAAAATTTTACAAACTTATTTAACATTTTACTTGGTGGACAACATTGTCCCACTTTCCCAAAAGCAAACCATTTTTTATGTTCCCGAAAGTTTGCTTGAAAGTAAAAAACAAAGTGCATCATCCAGTCTTCAATTTATGAAAGTAAACCTATTCTTTATTCCATGTATTCCGTGAAAGGGACGATCTGTCAAAAAAACCTTAATAAAAGTATTGCTTAGGTATCCACATAAAAACCTACATATCGAAACTGGTAAGTGCATAACTCAACCACCCTTACTTCCAATATTTGATCTACAAAAACAGATGAGGAACATATATATATATATGCCAGCAGTTATATGCCAGTTATATATACATATATACACACACACACACACACACACACACAATGTTGATGGAGAGTAGTGAATGATTTCTATCACTGGTAGTGGCCTAGGATAGCTGGTTAAGGAGCCAGAGTACAACAATGAAGTGGCAGAAGTTTATGACAGGCAGTAATTAAAGCGTTTTAGTAACTGTGGATTATAACACAGTTACCGTGCATGTACTCACAAACTTATGATTTAAAGTTGGCATGTTTTTGTGCAGTGCTGTACACATAGTATGGCAGTAGTCTATATGAGAATTATGTGCAAGTCACCTTGTGTGCATGTAGCATTTGTGAAATAAATAGGGGCAAATAAGAGTGAGTGAAGGATGGAGAGAGACAAAGAAAGAGAGGGTAGAGAATTCAAGATGATATTATGAGTCCGGGAATAAAAACTCACAGCTTGCTGTGGAGTAAATTACCAGAAAATAACTTTTTTATTTTACATGTGATTTTCAAGAAATTAGCTTATATCTTAACCACCACCATACATAAAAAAACTTTACGATAATTCACCTGGTGACCACAACGTGCCAAAGGATCCGACAGAGGACATGACCTGATGGGAAAATAATCATTTCATCCCTTATTTGTGAAGAATATCCATGTAAAAGTAAGATAATATTAGAGGACAAACCTTGCGCATTGCAATAGCTAAAATTCTCCCATAATGCTCGGTAACTATATGCAAATGAGATGCACAGAACACATCACTAATGAGACAGCGTGTAACCCTTACTGCCTCTCCAGGGGCAAAACCTCTCATTTAATTCTCACTTGCAAAGAAAGGATTCCCCCCTTCTTTCAGTGTGAACCAGTAGATTTGCTTCTAATTGCTGCTACTAGGGGGAAGACTCTCGGTAGAGGTCAGAGCAATCGCGCAAGAATTGCCTGTCCAGAACATCATTAACTCACCACCGCTCAGACGACTGCAGCTGCAGCTTCTCCTGCGGTTGCTGGAGGGGATCTGAGGTCACACAGTCCCATAATATCATCGCAAGAAAATTTAACCTGTACGCTCGCGTGGATTTACAGAGATTTCCTGTTCAATAAAACAGAAAAGAAAAAAGAAAAAACAGGAGAAACAAAGCGCTGCAGACTGTTAAGTGTAAACCCTTTTCAAACCTCTAAGGAGAGCTCAGGAGTGGGCGTGCAGGCGAGAAGTCAAGCCTCAACCGCCAAGAAGCATGGACGCCAGTTTGCACTTGTTTTCATCACATTTTTTGCTCTTCTGAGAAAAGCAATACCTCAGAAGAAGCCTTCAATTAAGCAGAAATTACTTCAGACACACAACTGTCATGCAGAACCGATATTCTTTCTTTATGCGGGATACACCATAACAGGGGTGCTGTGTGCTGTGCAAAACATTTTAAACGTTTTCTGTTCTTAATGAGAGTGCACACGGTGCTGCGCTGGCCACAGTTTGCGTAGCCCAGCAGCCCACAGCGAGCCCGGGGTCTTCGAAGGGGCGACGTTCTGACGAGTAAACGACATGGTTGCCATGGAGATAATCTCCTGGCACGATTGAGCAAGAACTGGGATGACACGCAGCGCACCGCAGGAAAATGACCAAAAAAAAGGAAGGAAAAAAAAACTGCAACCACGACCTGCTACAGGCGAGAGTGGCATTGCTCAAACTCAAGGATGCTTTGCATACACCGAGCCACGGACCACGTCCAAGAGGCCCAGAGCCTGGCGATAGGGGAGGCCAAGAGACGACCCATGGAAACAGGAGAGCACCAAGGTAGAGTTTAACTGCTCTTTGCATTTTGAAAAGGAGGAGGACGCACAGCAAAAAATATGAGTGAGTTGCTGACTAACAGATAGAATAAACCGAACAAAGTCGAACATTTGAACACTCTCTTCTGCTCCCTTACATTTATGTGGGTGTGACTTTCTTTGCTTGGGAACTACTCTTTACAATAAAACACTGGGCCCTACCTCTTTATAACAGCCTATACCTGGCAAGGGTCCTTGGTTTAAATTTTGATGGAGTAATAACAAAAACCTTCGCTGTTGTCCTAACGCGTCCTGTCTGTGCACTGCTCAGTCGCTGTGGAGCGATTCTTGCCGAAGCGGAGGATCAGCGCGCGGTTGAAAGCGTGAGCCTCGCCGCTCGGGAGATAAAAGGCGCCAGCTCCCCCTGGGAGCAGTTAGCGCAAGCGGTTTTAATCCCGTCCCCAGGGAGCTCTCGCGTCATGAATCATGGACATCGTTAGAGTCCAGACGCCTGCGGACTGCCCCGCCCATTCAGCTTCAGCCCAGACAACCAGCCCTGCACACGCACCGCACCGCGCCACGCGGCTCTCTCTCTCTCCCCTCACCTCCTCCTCCTCCTCCTCCTCCTCCCCCCAGACAGACAGAGAGAGCAAGAGAGCGCGCCCAGGCCCGTGTGATCCAACAGCTCATATGCCGATTGTCATGGACCCTACAGAGGTCTTTAAAGACTAGCACTTCATGTCAGATGTGGGCTAATGTGACATATTTTTACTGTTCAGTCGATAAAGGTAATACATAAATAAATACTTAAATATTTAAATAAATACATACATACATAAATAAATAAATAAATAACTAAATAAATAACTAAATAAATAAATAACATCCAGACATGTCATACAGACAACTGATTTTCCCTGGGGGAGTACGTATCTGCATGAAGGTTCTGGCCTTCTTATGTAATCTAACATCAATATTTCCTCTGCGTGTTGCATAAAGTGCTCCAGATTAAGCTAAATATGTCTTTTCTTACGTTTTGTCTCCAGCGGGCCAGAAGTGGGAGGCAAACTTCATCAAGAGTCCTGGGAGCGCTCAGAGGTAAGATTTCTGACATCTTTAAAGTGGATGTGATTTAATGATGGAGTTCAAACTGAGGCTATTAACCGTGAGAAGCAGATCCACAAACACACCTGAGAGACAGGTGAATGGAGCTTTAGGGTCACATTAGGACAGATACACTGGACTACAGACACAACCAAACTCTCTGCGCACGCACTCATGCGCGCACACACACACACACACACACACACCTCACTCTCTGTCACACATACACACACATTCACACCCTCACTCTTGGTCACACACACGTATGCACCCACTCAAACACTCCACATACTGCACGTACAGTTTACCTTGCTCTCTCACACAGAAACACACACATTCACACCCCCACTCTCTTGCTCACAACTCTGTGTGCGCACAGAGGCGCACTCACACACATTCATGCACACATTCACACACACACATTCACACCCTCACAACACTCTGCTCACACACATTCACACACACACACACACACACACACACATGAGGCAGAGGAATCCATCTGGTGGGGGCACACCCCCACTCTGGTGGTTGCTGACGCTCCTCGCTGGGGGGATGGGGGGGGTGAACTGGGCTGCAGCGGCAGGACGACAGATTATTAATGCTGATGCCACACTCCACACCAGCACACATCCATCAATCACAGAAGCCTGCACTGCCCTGAGAGAGGGGCGGGGCACTGGGGGAGGAGAGAGGGGAGGGATGGAGAGAGAGGAGGAAGAGAAGGAGGATTGACACAGAGAGGAACGAGAGGAGGAGGAATGATAGAAAGATGGAAAGATGGATGACAAGGAGGGAGGGGGCAGGGAGAGAGAGAGAGAGAGAGAGAGGGACGGATGACAGAGGGAAAGAGAGGGAGAGGAGAGAAAGCAATTCAGAGCTCAAAGTGACAAATAGGAGATTTCATAACAAGTAAGAAATGCTTGTTTGAAAATTCAGTTTAAAGGTGTTCACAGAGTGAAGAGAACAAGGAGCAGACACACAGTCCAGACAGCCTCTTTTATATATTCTTCAATGTGTTTTTTAAAGTTATCCAGCTAACTGGTAGGCCAGTTTCAGAGTACATCCCCCCCATCTCCACTGTCTGCTGATGCACTGAAAGCAGGGGTTTGTTTCTGATGGATACCGAAAAGCCCAGCGTGAGCCGAAGCCGGCTCCCGGGGGCTGCGATCCGGTAATGGCAGCGCGTCGGATCCTCACACACACGCGCCCCGCATCATTTCGCCGTGGGGGCGGAGCTGGTGGAGGGCGGACGGCCCGGGCCAGCGGGCGCCGCCAAAACCCTGACAAGAGCGCCTGCGAGCGAGCGACCGCTGTGCAGACGCGCGAGGGGAAGCGGCCAGAGGTGGCCTGGAGGGTGGCAGGGAGGGAGGGAGGCAGGGGGAAGAGCCCAGAGCTTCTTTAGTAAGACTCTGAGCCTTCTTCCCTCAAGGAGCAGGAAGAGAATAAAGGCCGCAAGCCCTGGCCCTGCCGACTCCACTGTGAATACTTAAACAGCCCAGGAAGTCAGAGCTGACTATGCAACACACACACACACACACACACACACACACACACACACACACTCACTCACTCACTCACTCACTCACTCACTCACTCACTCACTCACTCACTCACTCACACAGGCACGCACGTGCACAGGCACGCACACGCACGCACGCGCACACATACACACACGCGCGCGCACACAGGCACGCACACGGGCACGGACACACACACACACACACGCGGGCACACGCAGGCACACACAGGCATGCACACACACACACACACACAAACACAAACACAACACACACACACACATACACACATGGGCACACACGGGCACACACGTGTGTACACACACTGGACACACTGTACATACATACACACAGACACATGAATACACATACTATACATATGTACACAAACATACAAATAGACACACACATGCATGCACACATACAAACACACGTGCGCACACACGCGTCCGCACTACACACACACATGCGCGCAGTCATGCTGTGTACATTCAGTACATCATCAGTGGAGCGCTTGCTTGTCCTCTGTTTACATCCTGCAGGGGGATGCTCCATTCAGGAGGGCATTCAATAGATGACGACATCATCCACCGGCTTCCATTGCATCACAATCAATAAATAAACCTAACCGTCGGCGTGACAACGTTCAATTTCCAGCAGGCTGCGACACAGCGCCTCGTTTGAGCCCTGCCACGGAGCCCATATAAGAGCACAGTACAGCACAACGCAACCCAGCCATCCTGCAACCACACAAGCCCGACCCTGAGAGAGAGCACGAGAGGAGAGAGGGAGAGACAGAGCAACCGTGTGTGAATGAGTTAGTGTGTGTGTTTGTGGAGGGATTGTCTTTCATGTCCTTCATGCTTCTTAATCCTTCAGTAATGCAAAGATTCACTTATCACGCCAATAGAGAACATCTGAATTGGAATCTGTGTCTCCTGAGAAGTGATCTGAAATCAGTAGATCTGCTCTCATAAACTCTTCAGAAAACACTGACTATCTGCTGAGAGAGAGAGAAAGAGAGGGTGAGAGGGAATAAAAAAAATGAAATAAAGACCAATTCTGGGCTATCTATATTCTGGGTTTTTTTTTCCTTCTTTATTATTTAAGTTTTTTTTTGTTTTTGGAATTCATTTTTGCCTGCAGACTTGCTATTGGATGTTATGTTATCACATGCTTTGGCTATGAAAGCATGGCCTGCCCTTGCCAATGGAGTCAGATGAACTGAATTTTGAGAAAGTAAAAAAGACAAGAGACTGACTCATTTCTCCACTCATAACTCACCCCAGTAGCTCTGAAGAACTCTGGCACAAAGCTCTGGCACCAAAGTCAGCAGAGCCCAGAGCCTTCTAATGTGCCATTATTACTGTGTAATAAAACAAAGGGAGGCATTAATGTTATATAATAACACATGGACGAATGGTAATAACATATAATAACATTTTAGTCCAAGATCTCCTCCCAGTGCATATCACAGACATGTATGAGCATGAATAAAATATGAAAAATAAAAAAGAATTAAAAAAAACACCTCCGCCTGCATTCAGGAAAAGAACTTGCAATGTCGAACAATCAAAGGGTAATCGTGTGGTTTCAAGTCAAACCTAAAAGAGCAGACTACATTATTGCTTAGTGTCACCAGGCAATATGGGAGACATTACCAAAAATAAAAGGTTCGGTCTGACTCACTGCATCAACCTTTTTTGTCTCTACATTCAATGCAAATATATCTTTTAACAGTCCTCCTTCCAGTGCAAATAATGAAATTCATGGTCTGCTTTGTATTCATTAAGTCCTGAAATGACAGGTAGGACTAAAATATTTTGCATGTTTTTTTTTTTTTTTTTTGTATGCTTGCGCTTTTCATTTGTACCCACCCCCCACAACCCATCCAACCCCCCCCAGCGGTTTGTCTCTGTCGAGGTGCGTGTGGTACTTGTAATTATTCTGGGTGATTGGCCCCTCAAGTTGGGCAAATTTTCAGATAGATGCGGAAATTGGCAGGTGCAGGCTGGCAGCTGAAATCTAATCATCGCTCACCGAGTGAATTTTAGAGGAAATTGATTTTTCTTCAATTTACTTAAAATTCATCTGAGCAGAAATATAATTTTACGTATAATTGAGGAAGTGCCCGGTGAGACGTTAGTTTTCGAACGGTGGATTTTTTTTTATGCATTTATTTATTTATTTATTTTAAACAGTGATGGAGCTGGGAACTCAAACGGAGGGGAATTGGAAATCCACTGTACATGAACACTGTTACTTAGGCTGCTTGAGACCTGACATTCCTCCTTACCTCAGCTTAGCTTATCATAACTATGAGCCACACCAACCTCACACTCAGAAGTGGTGTAATTTGGCCCCACCCTCTCAGGGGTGTGGTCTCCTAATTCACCAATGATCAGTTACTACTTCAGACTGATTCCCCAATCCAGCATGAGGAAAGAGAATGAATGGGCCTCTGATTCCACTGCCGACTATGGCTGGAGGTCCTCATTGGTGAAGTAAGAATCCACTGCCGACTATGGCTGGAGGTCCGCATTGGCGAAGCAAGAATTGGCCCAGCCTCGCCGGGGATGATAAGGGGTAAGCCGGCTAAGTTTCATTGCTATAGCGGCCACACCAGTCATGCTGGGTGCATGGACTGAGGGTACGCTGATTGTGTCATCCTCGAACGTCATAAGCAGTGTACGATTAGTGGCTGCAGTGTGAATAGAAGCAAGAGCATCGTCACATGAATCAGAGGAGTCATGTGTTCGGCTTCTCCTCCCAAAAGCCGTCAGAGCGGGTGCTGCAGTGAGGTCGACAAGCACGGTTGAGAAAACTTCAGGTTCGGGGTGGGGTGGGGAAACTGGGGCTTAAAAAAAAAAAAAAAAACAGAACCAAAGATGACATCACCAGTCAGTCAGTCTGCTGTTTCGCCATTTCGGCGGTTTTGCTGATGCCAGCTCCTCAGCTCCAGCTGCTGAAGGCTTACATACAGACCATAGCAGGTGTGTCTGGGTGTGGCTCCTTTGCCTTCTGCCCTCTCTCAGTCTGTCGCACATGTTCCATTTTTTTCTGTGACCGACTTCTGTGAGAACTCAGAGTGCCTGTTTTTTTTTTTTTTTTTTTGTTTTTGTTCTCCAGGCTCTTGGCTTGTGTAATAGAAGTTTTCATCTGGATGACTGGAGATCTGGGTGGACTCTTTAACAGGCTGACTTCCTTAATCCTCCTTTTTCAATTTATTATTTTATTTATTTTTTTTGCATGTTCCGCCATAATTAGTTTTGCACCACGTTCCATTTTAATTAGTTTTTTACTCTGGTCTAATTATCCTGACTTTAAGTTTCGGAAACGCTGCTTCCATTCCCTTCTCCTCCTTCTGTGTTGCCTCCGTCAGTTTCTCATTCTAACTGCTTCACTGACGGCCCTCATGCAGCCACTGACTTCTTCAGCTTAAAGCAACATACTACCATGGGGGGGATGATGTCCACAGCACCTGGCCTGTGACTCAGAGACTGCAGGTTCATTTCCCGAGTGAACACACCCCGTAGAGCAAGCGTATTTAACAACGTGCTTTGGTGAATGACCAGCAGCATCAACAGCTTGGCAAGTAAGAGAAACTAGTCTCCAAGTTTTTGTTAAACGGTAAGTGGTAAAGCACTGAATTTCAGTTCAGTTCTGATGTTATCTGTTATGTTTTTCTGTTACGCTTTGATAATTTTCTAAAATAAACTTGTTTACACATTTACATTCATTGTGCTGCTCTCCTGGCCTTGACTCCCTTTCCAAACAGAGATGCTGAATATCAATGGGGTCAGTGGGATTCCAGGTCAAATAAGAAGTTATATTTTTTTAAAAAAAAAAAAAAAAGGTCACTAGATGCATGAATGTGAATGTATTTTGATTCCCTTATGATGACTGCAGAGTATCCAGTGCCACGGGGCGTACTACGAGGCCGGCGCAACGTAAAGCGAGAATGCCCAATATTTGGGGTGTTTTCTGAATTTTCATCATAATCCCAGATATGATATCCTGCTGCTGGACGGGGGATGTTACGGTCAGGAGTTAAAACAGGCACATGCTGAGTTGACACAGAGCGCGGCCTCTACCAGCTCAGATTCTGCTAAGACACGCCTGTCTGGGAATCAGGCTTCATCGTTTTTTTACAAAGACAACAGCATTTTCAGAACGCCCGTGCGCTCTCTCTCTCTCTCTCTCTCCATCTCAGGTTTTGGTCCTTCCAGGCTTCTGTTTAGCAGGAGACAGCCTCTGTCCATTCATTAAGGACCCTTAGTGAATGAAGGGGTGCTGACTTAGAATGAGTCAATCCCCTGCCCATATCCTAACCTTAGCCTTTAAGGGCTGAATGAGTTTTAAAACCGACTCTGGATCAGGGTCAGAATTCATGAAGCATCACCTCAGGGGTGCTGACCCAAGATCAGTATTTCTTCGGTCACATCCAAACCTCATCCATTATGAGTTAAAATGCAAAGCTGATCCTAGATCAGCACTCTCTCTATAGGATGCTTGATGCATACTGGCCTTGATGTTGGACAGGGTCAGGTTCAAACCAAGGGGGCCGCTGGGCCCCAGAGCAAGGCCCTTAACCCCACATTGCTCCCAGGGGGGGGATTGGCCCCTGGTTAGCCTAATCAACTGTAAGCCACTTTGGATAAAAGTGTCAGCTAAATGACGATAATGTAATAATGCAACATGACTACGGCCCTTCATCTACAACAGAGAGCCGCTTTGAGGAACAAGGTGTCTGCAGTCAAAAAGCTAAATCAGGACTACAGTGCTTAAACACACTCAAAAACTAGCATGCTCCAAGTGTCTGACATCTCTGAACTACAATAAACACATCTCTGAACTACCATAAACACAATGATGTAAGTTAATCTAAACCAGAGACACTTGTCGGCATTTCCATTTTGTCTGACTGAAATATCCTACAAACGATCTCTACTGATGACACATAAACGAGTTATTCGGTGTGATTTTTGTTTTACACTTTGTGGGATTTGCGGGCCCCCCAGCTGGGAGTCAGCCACACATGAGGCGCTGTTATTGAATTAAGGGTAATTGCAAGCACAACTTAACTGTGTTTTTTTTCTCCATCCTCAGGAATACTCGGCCGCCACCACCCCCACAGATGAGCCAGTTGGTTTTAATGATCTGATTTTATTTCACAGTCTTTTAGAAGGAGCTGAAATTAAACTACAGGACTGGAATATAATGTCTGCTAAGGTCTCTTTTTATCTATTGAACTGAAGTACTTATGAGTTGCGAGAGAGGAATTCAATTGTAGGAGTTGTTTAGTGTAGAATACTTGACTGAATTGTATTTCTTTTCTCTCATTTACTCAAATTTGGAATCAAGAGAAATTGAGCTGGAACTGAATTTAGAGCCCAGGTCAGGAAAATGAAGTGGTTTGATGGAATTTAAAAGGTAGAGGAAATTGAAATGGCATTGAATTAGAGAACTGCTCCCCCCCCCCCCAGCAGTGGTTAGCATTGCCGCCGAGTATCAGGTTAGCACTGACGCTATACCACACCTGGGTCAAATATGTGAAGAATTTTAACCCTTGAAATGCTGGAAATTTATACACACCAGTAGTTTCCTGGGAATCTTGCAGTCATATGGAAGTATAATTTTATTCTCAACATAAATACATTTTTTCCTTTTAAATTTGTCAATAAAGTACAGGAATTCTGTTGTCTAAAGCATAACAGGCATACATGACAGGCATAAGGCAGACACTCATACTGGGTCATTTAAACAGTTTACATGTTTTTTAACACTGTATCCATTTACACACAGGCAGGTTAAGCACCTTGCTCAAAGACACAATAGTAACTTTTTACATGGTGACTGTACCTGTTACTTCTACAAGCCCAACCCTGTAAACACTGCACTGCACTACATTGCTGCCCAAAACCAAGACACTCTACCCAGGTTTTCTCTGAGCCTCACATTTTCATGGTTTCTGAATAACATGCTGGAATTGTAAGAGAAACAAAAACGCTGTTTCCTTTCCCTCTTTAATGTCGGAGTCATTCTGGATCTCTTCTGAGCGCGCTCACACCTTCCGCAAGGCCAGCGAGAGGGCCGACTCCCCCGGAATGTACACCCCGCATCCCCCTGCCCTACCTGCTATTTCACACTCCCGCCACGGAACAATCCAGACACTACACATTCCAATCTAATGCCAGCCAATCAGAATGCAGAGTCACAACAGAGAGGAAGGGAACCTAAACCTGCTCCCAAATCAATGCAATTGTAGATAAGTTTGCAAAAATAATTACTTCCTGTTAAAAGCCATTTCTGATTTTCATTTTTCCCCCACTTATTTGAGCACTCTGTGCCTTTGAGCAGTTACTTTGCGTGTGTAGGTGCTTTGTTTTGTTTGTTTCTTTGTTTTATATCCCCTCGAGTAGTTCAGTGCTGCTCAGGGCAGAGGGCACGGCAGAATTAATAGTCCAAGTTCAAATCTACAGAGCCCAGAACAGCGAAAGCACATCTCTGGGCTCATTTCAAGGTCTTCCCCAGCACAAAAAGTAAAGCAGCAAACTCCAGGCGTCGAGTCTCTCGTTTGTCTTTGTCCCTCTTCCCCGCTGCCCTGCTGTGTCTGTGCGCCGGTGCTGTAACCCCAGCCCCCGCACAGTTAGCTGAGCCACCAGGTTGTTTAAGAATGAAATGAAAGAGAAAGCGGTAAGATGATTCTTGCGAGGCCGTCTGTCTGCGATTGTGGATATTTTTGTCTGCTGCGTGTCTTGGGGCGGAGACACAGGGGGAAATACGAGCCGGCCGACCCGGGCTGACAGTGAGGAATCAGACTGTCAGAGGTCCACTTCGCCGGTGCTACAACACCGAAATGGATTGTCATATCGGATTTAGGTGTATAGGTTATTACACCCTTGGGCTACAGTTTCCAGCAGGACTGTCTGCAGACTGGGGTCAAGTTCCAGCTCTTTCTCCCTCTCTATCTCCCACTTTCTCTCTCCCTCCCTGTTTCTGTCCCTGTCCCCCTCTCTCTCTCACTCATTCTCTTTTCACTCCTTCTCTTTCTCTCTCTTTTGCCACCCCTGAACAGACATATGTTGGAGGGCACAGTGATGAGCAGAACCTATCTCTGCAGCTATGGGGGAGGGGGGTGTTGGGAGTGGGGCTGAAACTATAGGGTGGGTGGGGGGTTAATGAGCTAAGATCCAATTGGAATCCACCATGTTGTCCACAGGTTGCTGATTGCCAGGTGCCTCACACACTTCCACATCATCACGAATCAATATGAACAGGCTGCTCTCCATTGGTTTAAACACTTCCATAGATCCCGACATCTGTGAGCTGCAGATAGGATGGGGTGAAATACTTAACCTCACCCCTGTAACTCTTACATGGACTTAGGCTAACAGGGTTTGGAGTCAGTTCCATTTCAATTCAGTCAATAAATTTTAAGAACACAGACCCTGAGGATAAACTGCCAGTTGGTGTTGAAAATCCCATGATGCTCTATAGGTAGCATGAACGCACCAATCGCACAGAGCTCTGAGGAATGTAGGAGTGATATTGTGTCACACGTCAAGTTAGCTAACCTGCTTTGGACAGCTCTGTAGCTGACACGTTGTTGAGAATCGCATTAATCAACAACACCAATCTCATTACACATACTACGTTAAATCTGATAACTTTTCAGACAGAAGTCCAATTCGTTTTTTTTTTTTTTTACCTTCTTTTGCCCCTCTTTGTTGATTGAGTAGTGTGTTGATGTGTTGGGACAGTGTGGGACGTGCACATAAATAGCTAACGATGTACACCATATGACCAACAGATGCAATTGACATGAAATTGCATTCACGCTTCTCTACTCAGGGGTACCCTTTGTGGATTCTTGGTATGCTCCATGTGACACACCTGTTTAAACTCCACCTGGTTCCATCTAATGCAAAACTCTGACCATCATCATCTCCTCTTCCTCACTATACCCTCAAACTCACGTGACAACTTTTGAGAGCAGTTAAGGATATCACGCAGATTGGGCGGGAAGTGTAAACGGTTATTTCTAAGATTACTTGTTTATTACCTCGGCTGTTTTATCTCATGGTATTCACTTTTGTAAGTCACGCTGGATAAGAATGTCTGCTAAGTGCCTAAATCTAAACGCTCCTTCTGTAGGTGGCATGGAAGTTCTCGTTTGCCAAAAGAAAAATATATATTCATTTAGTGAATGTTCACAAACATAAACAAGCTCTAAGTCTGTGTATGAGGAGCCCATTAGATTGACCCCTACAGCACAAACACCTGGAGTAAGACTCCTTGACAACTGCACCTGGGTTTCTTGACACTGTGCACAGCACACTCAGGTGCAAAAAATCCTTCTAACTATAAATCTATTCACAATGTTTGATTTTATATTAAAGACACATGTATTACAGTTAACGATCTACACAAGTGGTTTTTTAGGGCTGTTCTTCGAGTTGATGGAGACTGCTGATGGATCCCTACCATTAAAAAAAGGAACAGAAATATTGCTAAGCAACAGGCCAGAAATCGCATCTAACAGGAAGGGAGAAAGTCACATGGCGGGAGGCAGGGTATTAGACATTGTTAACTATGAAAGGACAGCAACAGCATTTTCAAAAGCAAGTCTAAAACTGGTTGATGGTGTAGAATTTAAGACCAGAAATGTGACGTCTGCTTGCTAAGGTCTTTTTTTGTCTTTGTTGTCACTTTTCCAAAGTGGGTAAGAGAAGGGGAATCATGCACAGGGCCAGGCTGAAGTCTTTATAAACATTATGGCCTGGATTCAATCAAACTCACTTAATCGCATAAAGAGCATTTGCATACTCAATCAAAACAGGCATTGCAGCATAACATTACTTTTTGAGTATGTAATATTTCATTGGTTTCATTACATCATTATTCCCAACTAGCCTGGCTATGCCCTCCATGAGGCTAATACTGGTGTCTGTTCACTTTGGCCAAAGGCAACGCCAATCCCTAAAATACACACACACACACACACACACACACACACACACACACACACCATGCATTCAAATGCAATTGCCATTCCTAAACTCAAGCCATCACTTGCAAACAATTCCTCCAGATAAAGTCCATCCATTTTTGATCCTCCAGTCATGAGTTCACATCTCTCAGCTGCCAGTCATATGGCCTTGTCTGTTACGTGACACCTCAGCGCATGGGGGCCGGGGGGTGGGGGGGGGGGGGGCGGTGACATCGAACCGGGCCGGTGGGCGTGGCCCAAAAAAGGTGTCAAAGTTGAAAGAGAAGCCTGTGCTGTGATTGGGTAACATCTTGATCGGACTCCACAGCAGCTTGTTGCGCGCAGACGGCAAACTGACGAAATGAACCACAGGAGGAAGCCGTCTGCAACCCGGCCCCTGTGCGCTTTATTTCCCGAGCGGAGAACGGACGCAACACCTGGACCCAGCAGTGAATTAGTAGTGATTTAATGACCTTATAAATCAACATTACAGAGCACATAAACACAGTTAACCGCGAAGAGAGTCAAGGGACATGATGAAGTTTACAAAAAAAAATCCTGTTATGCAAGTCGTTGATACAGTGAGGAATCCTGTTATAAAAATGACATTTTAAGGTAATGCCTAACAAAGAGCTGTCTGGCCTAAATGGCTTCATTAAACCTGTTTTGGGAGCAACATAATTGCATACGGGTATATTTTTTTTCTTTTCTATGACTGATAGAACTAGACTGCGATTTCTAACCCACGTAATTCCAGCACTACAATTTGGCTTTGCATAATTTGTCCCATGGCTAAATGGAGTGTCTCGGTTCAAAAGAGACCGAGGGAAAACAGCAAACTAAGACTGTCTGCTCCTGCTGCTACTGGTATTTTAATTACCGCTGAACATTGCACTTCATTCAGTGTGAATGAATAAATGAAACTCGGGTTTGAATGGGGATAGCAATACAATAGGCAGACGTTGCACCTTAAAATGAAGCAGTCTTAGCAACACCGAAACTTGGATCCGGTAATAAAGCATACATCTACCAGAGTAACCTGGCGACGATGGCCCCGGGTGCAAGAATCGCTATTGCTATAGTTTCCCCAATGCAACCGTCTGAAATACCCTGCTAGCTCTGATACAAAGGCGAGGAAACTTTTAAAGACCATCGACGGTCGTCTGAACTGGAACTAATACACTAATGTTATTGGATTTATTTAAGTATTTTCAGATGTAAAATTTATTGAGAAATTAGACATGTGACCAGTGCTTGCTCTACATGCTTATTAACATGACCTGTCTGTAGTTTCTGATTTGACACGGACAGCCAGTTATTTTGCTAATACATGTTGGCAAATGATGACTGTCTTGAATCACCTAGCTTGACAGGTAGCAAACTAAAAGCATTATTGTCGACAAATTCAACAGAATACAGAAAGCAGGCAACGTTTAGCGAGGTGGCTATTCGGAATATCCTACAATCCACGTCAAAACTGTGCAGTGTTACCTAAGTGGTGGCTAATAAATACACCGCCCGCCCTCGCCCAGTCTAACTCGCACACACACACTCACTCTCTCCCCCCCCCCCCCCCACCCACCCCCACACCCACACACACACACACACACACACACACACACACACGCGTGTCCATACCTTGCAGTGTTCAATAAGGGGTGTTTGGTTCCCACTAGCTTCCTGACGTGCATGGCGACGTTGCTTAGTTCATCGCTGAGGAGGCAACGCAAACTCATGAAGGAGGTGGGGTACCCCACTATTTTTTCTGCATCGGAGACCACTTTACTCCAGTTCGAGGCCGATGTGTTGGAGAAAAAGCTTATATCCCTTCGTCCGCAGCACAGTGCACCAAAGGAAGACACTCTTGACCGTAGCAATGCCATCGTTGCCATGAATTGTTCACTATTTTTACTTAGCTGTCACTCGTAGCTAATGTGCACGCCAAAACACATTAATTTAACCCACTGACACATAGAAACGTCACCAATCAGTTATGAAGGAAAATGCTTCACTAAATAAAGTTGCCCTACTAATTTTTTAGTGCACCGCAACGTTAAGTCACGTTAATGGTATATAATGTTATCTTAAGAAACTTAGCTAGCTATACAACTTCTTACACGTAGCCTAGGTATCTAGCTACCTAACAACAGTACTTCTCATGTAAACCAAATGACAGAAATTAAAATATCTATCTACGTATAAAGCATGCACAGTACTGCACATAGCTAGCTTAGCAATCGCAATGAACACAGTTATCCAACATCACTTTTATAAGCTACTAGTTGTAAACGTTACATCGTGTTGCTTATTTGCTGTCCTGTCAGAGGCGCTGCTAGCTAGTTTTTTACCTACTGTCAACAGGACAAAATAACATCCATTATTTTTGGATAGTACAGTCGCAATTCCTAGCAAAATATAACTTATCCTCGCAAGAAGGAATCCTTAAATGAAACATTTAATGAACGACCTCACTTCAGCCAGCCGGGTTTCACATAATGATGCGCGCTGCCATCTTTGAAAAAGTGGAATACGTCATGTCGCAAAAAACGTTAACGTTTAACCCCTGGAGTGCTGGTTTTCTTTGGGGCCAGTCCCGAGTGGGAATTCGTGTGCTTTCAGACTTTCTGTCTGAGGCACTTACGGTTTAAGACTCAACACATGGCATACCGCTACCATAAGCTTATGTGGTACAGAAGATCTTTCTTTTTGTCTTAGAAAACAAGAACCATTTTAAGACAGTACAAAGAATAGCCGTTTTGTCGTATAGTGTACAGAAACCTATATAATATGTATTTATTAATATAGCCATTAGGCAATAATTAGCCATTGTCATTAATGTCTATGCAGTATATAAATTATTTAACCTTACAGTCAATAAAGCATGGAGGGGAATAGTGTTTTGTGTGTTCTGGAGAAGGCTTACTCTGCAGCCGGTGGGGGGTCTTCAATATGACGCTAGTGTGTTGACTCTATAGAGGATCGGATCTCGTCAGGGAGGACCGGGGCCCCCGTCTGGTCTTGAGGGCTCGTTTAGCAGACAGCAGAGTGAGAGCAATACAATATTATCCCCCCCAACGCACACCGCCACCACCAGCACTGACACATACACTCACACTCATTCCAACAAATCCTGACAAGACAAACCCACAGAGGAAGTCCCGGTTCTCCCCCCCTCTCTCTCTCTCTCTCTCTCACTCTCTCTCACTCTCTCTCTCGCCCTCTGCCCCTTTCTTAGCCAAGTTTAAACACAGTACTGTCATGCAAACAGGATACTGTATCTCCAAAGTGACTGTTTATTTATCAGAACACAAGGATTTCGCCAGGGATACTCCTTGCTGTCAGAGACATGGGGCTCTGAGAAGACCCTGATAATTGCCGCTGTGTTTTGGGGGCCAGCTGATTCAAACAACAGCTGCTCTGTCATCCGCTTTTAATAATGATTCTGCCTGATTCCGGATTATGTGCTACATATCAGTGCCTGACAATCAAATTAGTCTCTGGAGGTTCAATATTGAGTGCTGCCTTTCAAAAACAGAGGTATCGTGGTTACCTCACAAAAATACAAATTTCATTCAACTCCCTGTGCCATGGACTTTCCAACTAACTGGAACTTGCTATGAGACAGTTACCCTTTGTGAAACCATTTTTTTTCCCTCTCTTTTACAATGTGAGTTGCTGAAGATAGACAGCACTTATACAACCAATGTAATGTTTTCTGTTTTTCCTGGCAAAGCAACTCCACAGGTAATTTGATACAAGTGCCTGTATCATGTTTTCTGAACCAGACAGATTTTTTCTGTGTGTGTGTGTGTGTGTGTGTGTGTGTGTGTGTGTGTGTGTGTGTGTGTGTTTTTTTTTCTTTGCTGTTGCTTTAAATAGTGACAACATTTTTGAGAGTGGAGCTTTTCCTCAACAATTCTCTAAAGCACTGCAAAGATTTGAATTGTTCACAATCTGGGACAGAAATAGTGTTGAATGAATAATAAATATTTTAAATAAGTAGGTTCATGTTATTCAGACTGGATTAATTATTAATGTGTGTGTGAAACACAGTTTTCCTCCTGAATTACCTATATGGGTAAATTTGAATTAGTACTCTGTATGTAGCCACAATTAGTTTTGGTCAGTAGTATTGTTTGTATTGTGGTATGGACAGTGATGTGCCCGAGCTAATCTTGTTAATGTTACAACCCCACCCCCGCCACCGATTGGTTGATTTCTAATGACATATCTACCAAAGGGGATGGGTCAACAAATGTATGTGCAATGTATTTTATTGAGTATGTACAAAAGATGCAAAAAAAAAGAAAAAGAAAGTGCCCAAAATCCTCCATGATCCAGGCATGGAACTAGGTGGAATCATCTCTTTGTTTTGCCTTCCCATAATCGTACCATTTCCATCAGCTTGGCATGTTCCTATAGCTCCTGTGTGGAGCAGTTTGTTAATCATGGCAGACCAACTGAAACATACAGACAAAACACATGTGAAACGTAAAGCCCTTCTGGTGTTTCAGTTGGAGGTTTCACTTGCCAAATTAAAGACACGGCTCGCAGAATATTTGAACGAGCCGATTTTAGCATCGCCATGCTTTTCCTTTTTATCTCTTAATCGCTCGTGCTTTCAGTCCTTTTCCGGCTAAGGTATTTCAAAGAAAAGGTGTGTGCATGTGTGTGCTTGATTTTAGCCCACTAACTCACAACTCTAATTGCCACACATTGTCCTCTGCCAAATACATTGGAGACAGGCACTCAGAGAACAAACAAACCAGGCCCAGCTTCCTTTTCATCGCATTTAATAAAATCCGCAAAGTAATTCCTGATGAGTAATTGACAAAACAACAATTTCCTCTTTTCTATGTAGAGAGGGTTTCATTTCTATGAAAACAGTATCTCTCTGTCCCCATTACTGTCATTCAGTTGACACTTTTATCAAAGGTGACTTATGGTTGATTGGGCTGGCCAGGGGCCAATCCCCCCTGTGAGCAATGTGGGGGTTGAGGGCCTTGCCCAGGGGCCCAACAGCAATGGTGTTCATGCTGTGGCTAGGCTGGGGCTTGGGCTACCAACCTCAAGGGTCCCAGTCAATTATCTTTAGCCACTAGGCTACAGGCTGCCCCCATTTTCTATTCACCAGATAGTTTACACTGATACATTAAATTTGTAATGTTTCTCCTTCATATTTGGATGTTTACAACTGAGGTTATCATTTCTGACAGGTATGGGTACAAATGCCTGACATCAGTCAAACAAGAAAAAACAGGAGCATCATGCAATATGTTTTCCGTTGCTTGCACACGATAGAGAATGAGAGGACACAGCAGACCAGATCACAAATCAGATGAGCCGTTTTCCTCATGGACAGTGTGTCAGAATGGCCCCAGAGCTTGCAGCCTAAGACTGAAGGGTGTAAGCAGGGCTTGTAACTGAGGAGGTTGCAGGTTTGATTCCCGGGTCTGGCAGTGCCTTTTTCCCATGAGCAATGGCACTTAAACTGAATTTCATCAGTAAATTCTGTTCAGAATGAATGTATGTTTTTTTTTTTTAATGTAAGCCGAGTAAGTGCTTTAGATAAAAGCGTCTGCTGCGTAAATAGACACACAAATTTCTGTAGCCACACGCTCTCTCACACATGTCGAGTGCAGCAGCTGGGGAAAAATAAAACTGAAATAGAATGGCAAAGGAACAATGAATTTTCCTTCTTGAATATTTAATTGATGCAAAATGCTTAATAATCACA
>CM040749.1:6031486-6058986 GCA_022829145.1 Albula goreensis
GAAGGCTCGCTTGTCATTTCGTGGATGTACGGAGCGCGCTCCACGGCTCCGCCTCCAGGCTTGAAAACAGAACAGAATTCATAGTCAGCTCGCTATTTTGGAGATCTGGGGGAACTTTCATTTTTTTGTCTGTGCTATTATGTATAGGCTACATGTGTGCTTTGTTTACGCGCGGCTTTCGAGAATGCGCACAATAACCACGCACGACCATACTGTTCCTTTTACGTCTTGTAAAGTACCCTGCCTCTTTTGTAGTGGTCAGCTTGCTAAATACAAGTTGAATGGAAATGCCTTTATTTTCTTTCCATATGTTTTGTCACACTATGTTTGTCAGCTTTTGGGCAAAATTACACCCGGTGAACGTATGGAAGCTGTCAGAGGTGTGTGAAAAGTGAACATGAGTGATTATTGTCACATCCGTATTTTCCCCTACATGGTTCCAGTGGAGTTAATGGAAAATCCAGTGCGTCAGACTCGGCGGCAGAGCTGCTGCTGCTAGTACTACAATTACTACTACTACTACCACCGCCACGGCTGCTACATAACAATGATATCGAAGGCAAGGAAACACGGGCTACAGAAAAATAGAACTTAAAATGCTAGGACAGGCGCTTTCGCTCCTTTATGTAATTTTGACACGTTTCCCTTGTCCGGCACAATTACCCAGAGAGAGAGAGAGAGAGCGAGAGGGAGCGAGAGAGAGAGAGAAAACGGGTTTCTCGGGCACGCCAGAGAAGCGATGCCAGCCCAGATGCGGTCGCACAGGAGCGCTGGAGGCGAGCATTCCAGATGTGCCTTCTGTCGGCTGCACGCGCTGGACAACAGCACATTGTCTCGCTTGTTGTGCGGGGTGTAAGTTTTCGATGCGGGTGAATGTTGAATCCATTTTCTCTCTTTTAAAAAAAAAAAATCTTTGCGAGCACATATTTGGTAATGTTTAATTTTTTGTATCAATGAAATGTACCCCAGAGCCATATTCGTATGGGAAATATCGCGGCTTTGTCTGCGGATGTTCATGTGCTCATTGTTTGTACACATCAGCCGTCCCCGAGGTGGAGCAAATGTACGCTTTTAAAAATATTTCTTATGTAACAGTTTGCTCTAATTCGTCCCGTTCCTGTCAGAAGGAGGGTATTATATCGATTTAATGCCTCCCGGTACCAATGTGGACGCGTTTTGCAGAATGTGGGCAAGTACCCGGCGCTGGCATGCAATACGGAGGGTACCGTTTTTCTCCTGACTGCAGCGGAGTGTCTTCTGGTGGTATTTTTTGACTTCTGCTCAATGGGCTGGAAACACCTGCCTGAATCGCTTTAAATAGAGCTTACTTGCTCAAGCATGGGTCTTCCACCAGAAGCGTCCCCATCCCTACAAATATCGACCCGGGGTTCCGCTTGTTCACCTTTTTTTTTTTTTTTTTTACCGCTGCAGCCCCATAGACGTTTCTGTGATTGTTCTCTGGTCTGCACAATTGTTAAACATTTTTTCAATGAGTTATGACAGCGTGCAGTCACTGCAGGCGAATCTCAGATACCACGGGAAAACTCCCAACGTCTTGAAATAACGACCATTTATTTGGTTGGACTTGGTATTTCGTGGACAGTGAAATTTGCAGCGTTGAGGTTGTTGTAGTGGGTTGCCAGGACAACGAATCAATATCACTTATTGTTTCTTACATACGGACTATTTCTATAAACTGATCCGTCAAGTTGGGAAAAAAAAGAAAACGGAGCTCGCGGGTTTTGAGTTCGGAGCGAGTCCCCGTGAGAGAGGAAATGCGGTCTTTGGTGTAAACTGTGTGGATTGCATCTTTTGGTATCCGCGGGGTGTAGAATTACAAATTAACTAATTTTAATCAAAACATGCGAAATGTTATCCTTGCTTGATATAAAGGCTGCCTGTTCTGGATCTAGTGGGTTTGTTTTGTTTACTTTGGCTCCAGCTCCCTCGGCGGTTTGGGAGATAGTTGTTCTTCTATAACAGATGTTTGTCTGAACCGCCGAGAAGAAACAAAAACAACATTGTGTGAACGGGAAAAAATTACACAATCTTTTTCTAATGCGATAATAGTAATAAAACGACACTGAATTAAATCTGGCAACCGATGATGATGATTCTTTTCCACTCCTTGTCTTATGAATACCTTACTCATTCCAAAGCAAATGCCGCAATCTCATCGTTTCAGAATGTAAGCAATAGGGTAGTGTGAGGTAATCTGCATCACTGAATCAAATCAAGTCTTTCCGTGTGTGAGGACCAAATACACTCTTAAAACAAATGGCGTGTATCCTTATGTGCGGCTATGTTTTAATGTCTCCAAGTCGGACAGTGAATTATACACAATTTGCATATGAGCATCTTCTGTTTCCCATCTGTGGCGCGGAACCTCGCTGAGTAATGTGTTTAGTTGTGTGATGAGAGACAAAAAAGTGCGTGCGTGAGTGTTTGTAAGCGGGGGGCAGAAAAAGGGACTATTTTCTCAACGGCTATTTTCAGTCTGACGTACTGTAGGTCACGGTCACAAAGCACTTAAAGCATCTCGTTCTGCACAGGTGCGGTAGAGGCCCTCCTTTTATCCAGCTGCACAAAGCCTACCTAGTAACTGATTGATCCAATCATAGATTTTTTTCCCTAGACAATTAAAATACATAAGAATCACACCTATCCCAAAAGACATCTGTCATAACGATTTCACTCATTCTTGTAATTGACAGGCTAATCACAGTGCCCAGACACATTACTTGAGGGTCGAACTCTCAGGGTAAAGCGCTTCGCAAACAAATGGCTCCACTAGAAATAAGAGCCTGTGAATAGGAATGGGTCACACATTGGTGGAATGGAAGAAAGTGTTCGCAAATTTGATACATTCTCAAAAATCAATGTGTTTTGGTTTGGGGGAGGGGGTGATGCTGGGGGGTGGAAGGTGGGGGGGTTCTTGAGCCCCCCGCGCTGATGGGGAGCACCGAGAGGTGGCACCCGCCTGCAGACTAGGCCAGCCATTAGCCAATCAGATTTGGCATGTTGCTCGTGGCAAGTGGGGAGTGTCCAATGGAAAAGGTGCTGGGGGTGCAGGGGGTGGGATGTAGCCACTGTTGTCAGGCTGGGGGTGGGGGGTGGCGGTTACAGTAAGTGCTCAGTGTCTGGCTTGTCACAGGCGGTTAAGTGCACCCCGTAACACCCCAGCTCCCAGCATCCTCTGCTCCAGGCACGCCCCACTGATGAAAGATTCAATGAACCTGCTTATTTGAATTCAAAGTATTTTTAACTGGGCTTTATGGTGGAAGCAGAATAAAAGGAAAGGGAAAAGAGCCTAATCGTACTTCCTCTGCACTTACACCATCAGTGCAGAGGGGTGTTCTCATCCCCTTTTCCCCCTCCCTTGTTTAAGATCGCCAACTCAATGAAACGTGTTTGCTTTTATTGGTTTGTCAATTGGTCAGCTGAATCGTCTGCACGTGCAGCTCCTCGTTAAGAGATAGTTCTCCTTTGCCCAGACTCAACAGGAAGTGAGCGCATTAAGATGATGGTCATCCAGGCCCACAGATTGCCACAATGGTTGTTCCAATTAGGTAATAGCTAAAGGCAGAATAGAAAACACACCAGGGCTTCCAATTACCCGCAAGTCATACAAGGGCACAAGTATATATATTAATATCAATAATACCCAATGCTAAAACCTGTGTTTTGACAGCTCAAATTCATGTAGCAATGAAACAGAAAGACCATATCGTATTGAATAATTGGTGCATTGTTTATTTGAAGACGCTGATTTTTGCCATAGCTGTCTCAGGAAAAAGTTCATCCACGGAATGGCAGTAAGGAATGCCACCGCTGCACCCATGTAACTGTCGCATTTTGCTTGTGTGAAACTGACACCGCCTAGTTTTTCTCAAAATCAAAAAAAAAAAAAAAAAAAACACAGCAAGGGATCACACAGTGTAGGTAATAAGGTGAATTTTGACTGTTGTGGCATGAGTTTAGTCCATTAAAATACAGCCCTTATGCTGCTTTCTGACACACTCCGTTCTAGACCCAGCTTGGACAGAATGACAGGAGACTGGAAGGCAGAGAATAAGCTCACAGGAGTAAAAGTTTTCTGGGGCTCTATCCCTGTAGGGAAAGCACCAGCCAGTCTGCATCCTGCAAGGCGAACCCTGCCCTCCCAAAGCCTAATCTCTCTGCCAATGTGTCCTTACCTGTCTCTGCTCTACTTAAATTCAACTTTTAAACTCAACTCTCTCGCACGTTCGGTACATGTACCAGTCCACAGTTTTGACTGTGTGTGTCATGGTGGCCTCAATCTGGTGTAACTCACACTACGAGACACACACACACACACACACACACACACTCACACTCACTCACATGCATTCACACAGATTCTCACACATGCACACACACTCACACACACACACACACACACACACACACACACACACACACACACACACACACACACACACACACACACACACACACACACACACACACACACAAATGAGCGCATGCCCTCTCCACTCCCCTCATAACCCCAAGTTCCAGCCCTGACCCCTCCCTCTGCACTGGAGCAGAGGAGTTGGGGCTGGTAGCCTCCTGCCGTTGCCTGGACGCAGGTTCTGCATTGTGGTACAACGCCCCCGCCCCCCACTCTGCATGAACTCCGGAGCCGGGACTGCCCTGAGTTGTCTCAGCATTGTTTCAACATTGTTTCGACACAATGTAACCAACTCGTAGTCCGGAGGGACTAAAGGTTGTTTCGTTCATTTGAAACATTTCTTACAAAAAAAAGGAAAAAAAGTATGTTCTCTCTCTTTTCCTCTCTCTCTCTCTCTCTCTCTCTCTCTCTCTCTCTCTCTCTTTCCCTTTCCTCCACCCCCGGCTCCATCGCTCCCTCTCCTCCTTCTCCTCATTAAAAAAAAGGGGGAAAGAACACAATGTGCTCTTGTGAAGGACCGTACCTTGAAAAACTAAACAGTCTTGACTGTGTTTCCTTCATCTCCCGAGCACTTTTCATCTGGACCATGGTAAAGTAAGCCTTGGTAACTAATCAGGGGGGTAAAGCAGAGGAGAAAGGAATGTATACAGCAATAGGCAGTCTAAGCTGTAAAAACTGAAACCCGAGCGGCTGAGGGGGATCGGATATCAAGGCAGGAAGGTAGGAGAAATGAAAGTGGAGCGGGGACGAGGGCGAGGGAATGGAAAAGCGGGCTTGGACGGCGTTGGGAGGCTGGAGGAGGTGGGCCCCCTCAGGGAAAGTTGGCGGGGGATTAGGGAATTTTATCATGGTGTACTGTGACCTACTCCGATTTCTGCCCACATGGCATCAGGTTCCCCCTTCCCCTCCCCTTCCCTCCCCTCCCGCCCTGTTCCTCACCGCACAGCCACCCCACCCCCCCTGCCACACTCACCCCCCCAGCCCTGTGCACTGAAAGAAAGGGATTGCTGATTTTTCCCCCCCTTCTTCTTTTTCGTAGGGTAAGGAGAAGGCCATCCTTATTCTGGAGTTCTGAGCTCCTCTGAAGTATAAAGTTTTCTTGTTTTTTTTTTTCTTTTTTTCTTTTCGAGAGGGGGGAAAAAAATGACACACACAGTGCAGTGTTTTCCTTTCTCCTGTTGACTGAGCTTTGGCCACCATGTTTCACCATGTTCCTTGGAATGAACTAATGCACATACGTAGATACTCACACACATGCTGTTGAGTGAGCGCCTGGGCACGCAACTAGACATGCATGCTCATGTGCACACACACATGCTTACATGTGTGCGCATGCTTTCACATGCACTCACACACACCTATGCTTATATGTAAACACACAGGGGCACAAAAAGTATAGGTGCATACATAACACACACACACACACATGCACATTCTGAGACAGACACACATGTGCACACAGGCATACAGATACATCCATGCAAGCACGTACACAAGCACACTTGCACACAGGAACGCAGACACACACAATTACACATGCATATGCAGACACACTCACACAAGCATGCACGCACGTTTTTATACAGACACGTACATGCATGCACATAGACACACACTCACACACACACACACACACATTCTTATACAGACACGTGCATGTATGCACATAGACACACACACACACACACACACACACACACACACACACACGAGGCAGCTCAGTGCTTTGGCTGGGCTCTCTGTTCTTGTGGGCCATTCCTGTGCCCTGCGACACAGAGCTATCACTGCCACCACTCAGATTCTGCTCCAGCCTCTTTATCTCCCACTGTCTGCAAGTGGCAGGGTGACAGAGGCAATGGAGAGAGACACACAGAGAGGGGGAGAGATAGAGAGACACACAGAGAGAATTACTGATATAAACACAGAAAGAATGAGACAGATGAGGTGAGAGAGAAAGGGGAAGAGAGAATGAGAGAGATGAGGTGAGAATGTGTTAGAGAGAGAGAGAGAGAACGAGAAACAAAGAGAGAGAGAGAGAGAGGGAGGGAGGGAAAGAGAGAGAGAGGGTTGGCTGGCTTGCAGAGAGGAGGAGAGGTAGGGGTGGAGCCCTGCGCAGACAGACTGCGTTCCCAGTAGTGTGCAAATCCGTGATAAATATCTGCATATCGGTTTAGCTGCACAGTGGTTAGTGCAGCGTTGTAGATGAGCGGACTGAGGGCGAAGAGCCCTGCCTCCATGTCTGTCTGGCCCGGTAAGAGCGTATCGCTGTTGTTCCCTCACTGCGATCCAGTGATTCGGCGGGGGCCGTTTGATCACCTGAACCGGCCCCGCTGCACTCCTGGCCGCGCGCTTTGATCTGCCTCACCTGGCATTTCTCCTGTCAACCAGGCCCGCCCCCTCCTCACGCTCCAGCCAATCAGCTCCCAGGGCAGGGTCAGGTGACAGTATAATCTTTCCACACAGCTAGGTTAAAAAAAACAGGAGTTCCTGTCACCCCAAATCCCCCCCACACACACACTCTTTCAGCTTCAGGGCCTATATTCATGCAGTAAGACTGCTGATCTTTTTATTTTCATATTTACTTAACCTTTATTTTACCTGGTGGTGCAAATCAAAATCCAGCTCCCTTTTGTAGTTGCAAACTGGGGAATCAAAGGGGGTGGGGACTGAAAGTGATTGAATGGCCAATCAGATGTTGGAGATGATGCAGATGCAGGTTTTATGGGAATTTTACCCAGGGTTTACGCCCCTTAATCTGTCAGAAGGCACCATGGAATCTCTAATAACCACTGTGAGTTATGCCCTCAGTTTATCTGATCTGGGATCAGTTTTACTTTTAAGCTCATGATGGAGGCAAGTGGGGTCTGGCTGATGGAAAACTGACCCTAGATCAGCGCTCTTACTCTGAGAGGCTCTATGAATACAGGCCCTGTTTGCCGTTCTTTGCTTAATACATTTTTGTTAGTGATTATAATTTTCCACAGGCGCATTACTGAACACATTCAGCCCTAAAAGCTGTTGCCATTTTAAAGATTAATAGATAGCTGATCTCAATTAAAATTCTAAGCATAAATCCCTAAACAGCTAAATCTCACCATTCATAGGGATATCTGTGCTCAGTCAAAACTATAACCCTGGGGTTTGGATTTTTTTTCCTGAAATTTCCCAGCTTAAAATGATCATTTACTCTGCAACTCATCTGTCAACAAAGTGATGTTATGAAATAGATGGCAATCCCCTCTTAACTAGCATCGGGACCTTACAATAACAGTCCAAGCGGTTTCAACATTACTCGGTTTTTCATCAAAAGGGAGTTATTTCTTAGCACTGCAATGCTACTCTTTGATTTTTTTTATTTTTTTTTGTGACTGAAGACATTAGTGATCAATGGCAACCCCACTACTTTGTTATTTAGACTGTCCCTCACAACAACCTCAGGGACACCCAGTGGCCGAGGTGCGGTACTGCAAGGGAAGGTGAGGGGGAGGCAGAGGTAATGGGAAAATTCACTTTGGCGTGTTTGTCCCTTACTTTCCCCCTTATGCTGTTGTCAAGGTAACACTTCACAATATACCCCCTGATAACCTCTAGAGTTTGCCAGGAACTGTGGGAGATTGTAAAGACACTGTAATTGAGACACTGTAACTCTGTAAAAAAAAAAAAAGAAAAATCAGCTTAAATACATTTTATATGTGAAGCTTTAAACCTCTCTATTCAACATCAGGTAAATACATATTCTGCCACTGCCATTCATGAATCAAGCGTGGAGATTGCACCAGAAAGCCATTGTTCCACAGTGAGGCTTACCAAGGTCATCTCCTTTGGGAGTGCCATTCAGTCAAATTTTACAATTCATAACTGGAATTAATCATTAATATGATTCCGCCCAGAACAGTCTATAGTGTCTGCGCAGCAGGCTGATCTATTGATGCGTGGTTTTTTTTTTTTTTTAAAACGTTCAAGCGCAACATCACCATATGTCAATAAATGACAAAATGCATTATCTTCAAAACCTTTACATTCTATGTGAGTTTTTCTTGGAAAGGGGGAGAAAGGAACACATGATTGGTTTGGATTGTGTGGTAGTCAGCTCTCAGGCTTATAATTGTGAATGCTTTCTCACTCCGTTGTTTCTTTAGAAACTCTGCCCAACTTCTGGGGATGTGCTTTGTTAATAAACTAATGTTTATTAGTCGCTGGGTAGAGTGTAAAAAACGATAACCAGCCCCAGCCAATCAAATCCGCCATCAGGAGGAAGCACCAATCAGAATGCAGGGAGCCAAGGCCAGAAAAGTCCCCAAAGGCTCCTTCTCTTTGCTCTTTGCGAGTTTCAGTCTGGAAATATCACATGCTCGATTCCACGACTAACCAGAAATTGACCAGAAGGTGACCTCGGGAACAGTGGCCTTGCAGATTGAGACTGTAGCAAAACCAGCACCCCTTCAAAAGTATGACAAAGTATTACATGAACCATAAATGCTACATGCTACCAGTGCCAAGCCAAGAATTTGGATCCATTACAAACCACCATGTGCTATAGGTTTTGTATACGTTCTGGGCTGTTTTTGTGGTACATAAAGTCAATATAAAGTTTAAATCATTGTTTGTAAGGATGTGTTGGTGTATGTGTGCATTAGTAGGGGGGGAATTCTCTGACTGTGAGTTTAATTTCAGACTTTGAATGAGGTACCAAGGAGCCAGTGACTGCACTGGTGTCTGTTATTTGTGCTCCTTTGCCAAACTTAGTTCAGAAAGCTTCCCTTTTGCCATGTGACTTACAGTTCTGCATTATGACTGACAGTTGTGCATTGTGATTGACAGTTTTTGCAGTGTGATCGATGGTTGAATGCCTTAATGTAATGACTTGACTCGTGTCTCATCAGGTGCGAGTCGGGCTGGCTCAGCCACAGGCAGGCGAGGCGGGAGATCTCCATGGCAACCCGCCCTACTCCATGGTGAGACCCCTCTGTGTGTCAGAGTGAGAGAAGGTTTTCTGGACTCAGTGATAGGTCCCCCCCTTGTCAAAGTGAGATCTGAGGCTCCTCTTTCAGGTTAAGATGAAGGTTCCAATCACAGTGACAACGTTCCGTTAGAATAAGACAAATTTTCCGTCAAGAGTTCTCAAAAGAGTCTGTTGCCGAGAGACCAAGATCATGTTTTCAGGGGATGGAAGTTGTGCCAGAGAAAGCTGAAGTGGTCTTCTGTCAGTGAGGCTAAGGTTAACCTTGACTTTGAGTTTTTTTTTTATTTTGGCAGATGGGGTGGATCCCTGTATCAGGGATTTAGAGTTACATGGAATGTAGAATTACAAGAAACCAAATGAAGGTTTCCTATAAGACAGTTAGTCTCTTTGTTTTTGATGTAGAGTTACAGGGCACCAGCGAAGAGACAGCCTGTTTGTCAAAGGTGTAGAGTTAAAACCAATGAGGTAGAAGTTAGCCTCTCTCTGCATGTGAGATGTAGAGTTACAGGAAAACAATGAAGAGACAGTACTAACCAATTAAGGAGGCACTTAGCCTTTCTGTTTTGAATGTACAGAGTCAGGAAATCCCCAAACGAGGCTGGAAGCCACTGTCAGAGATTTAGAGTTACAGACAACCAATTCAGAATGAGTTAGCCTCTGTTTTCTGGATGTAGATACAGACATCCAATTCAGAAAGAGCTAGCTTATGTTTTCTGTATGTAGAGTTAAGGACAACCAACTCAGAAAGAGTTAGCCTCTGTTTTCTGGGTGTAGAATTACAGACAACCAATTCAGAAAGAGTTAGCCTCTCTGTTTTTTTGAATTTACAGCCAAGGGAAACAACTGAAGAGAGTTGTAGACTCTCTGTTTTGGGATGTAGAGATAAAGGACACCAATGGAGAGAGCATTAGTCTCTCTGTTTCCTGATGCAGAGTTACAGGAAACTGACATGGAAGCAGTCACAGAGAGGTCACTGTTTGGGCCATGGGTTCCGATCCAGTTCAGTTAAATGCTTTCAGTGACACTTAGTCTGCCCTGACCGGTGGTCATGCTCACACACTCAGGCAGGGCCTGGAGTGGGGGGAAACGGGGTGTGGGGGGGGGTGGGAACCTGAGACGCCAGCATTGGCCAGAGTGAAAGCCTAGCTTCTGTTCGCTGACCTTTTGTAAGGCTGGCAGCTTTTCTTTCGCCTTTCATGCGAGAGAAGGCCCCAGCCTGCAAAAGGCCAACAAATGCAGATATTTACGCTTCTGTAAAAACAACAGCAAACAAAAAAAAAAATGGGAAAAAATCTGTAATCGTTGCTGTGCCATTTTGGTCTAAACGGTTGAGATTCCCGGCGCTCTCTGGGCAGCTCCACCGCCACGCCGCCGGCTGTCCTTGGTGGCAGAAAAACGGGCTTCGGTCTGCCGCGGAGCCTGGAAAGGCGTCCTGGTTTAACCGGATGACGTGGAAAAGACAGAGCTTTCTGCCGTTCGGGCTGCAGCACCGCGATAACGTTGCAGCGGCTTTGCGGAACCAGTTTTTTTGGGTTAGTGTTTTTTTTTTGGAGGCCGTCACGCGGTAACTGCTGGCCGGGCTTCCCTCAGAGGAATCGGCCGTAGGCGTCAGCGCAGCAGATGGAGTGGGGTGGCTGTTTTGAGGATGCTCGTGTTATTTGGCGCAGGGTTATTTTTCTTAGCTCTTCGTGTGGAATGACTGCTTTCTGTCCGTTGTTTTTTTTTTGCGGCGTAGACACTGAATAAATGCCGCATGTGGTCATTGACGCTGGCTTTTCACTTCCTCACTCACTTCCTCGCCTCTGATTCCGACACTTCCGACACTCAGCCAATCACAAACCTCGCTGCACCGTCTGAAAATGGACAAAAAAATTACGCTGCTTTTTGATGTTAACAGTCCTTTGTGGAGGTTTTGACATCTTTCTTTAATACCTCACTGCATTTAAATGTTGTGCGTAGTCTATGTGACATAGAATACACTGATTGAAGCTGAATTTGGTGTGGCCAGAGACTGTACTTGGAGGTTCCCCGGCAGACATGTTTAGGGAATGTGCACAACATGTGCTTCAAAAACATTCCCAAATCCAAAAATACAAAGACCAAGAAATCTTTGTATATTGAACCTTTTTCACCCAGCGATTTTCCCCTTCCCTTTTGTACAGGGGAGCCGTTTGTGTTTGTTTGTTTTAGTGCTGAAGTCGCGCTGGGTTTGGCTGGGGTGTAACCTGACCCTCAGCGAAATGTGCTACTAACCGGCCCATGAGACCCTCTGTGAGCCTCTTCTTCCTGTCATTCAGCGCCCCCCACCCTGCCCCCAAATCCATCCACCCTAATCACCCTCCTTAGTGCTCATTTACATCACTGAAAATCATCCATTTTGTACGTGGCTTTTGAGAAATCGGCATTAGTGGTTAGAATATTCCATAGCTTTTACGGGACCATGTTGACTTTTGTTGGGTGCTGGAAGAATGAACCAGTCTGGCGAGACAATTGCACACGCAGGAAACTTAAACACAGAGAATGCGGTCGATAAGAGACTGTTTTTACTCTGCTCGGCTCAAGGGGGGTTATCTGACTTGGATTCTTTGTTTGATACCTCTGAAGGTGGCGTGGAATAGCTCATCCTAAATCTATTTTCTGCTGTTTTCACCATAAAAACCACTTTTCATAAGATGTTTCTTACAACTAGTGTGAAGTAGTGACATACTTATGGTATTTGGTAACTTTGGTCATTTTTACCAATGTGAACAGGCCGTTGGCCTATCTGTGTGTCAGTATGTTTCAGTCTGCTCCACTCCACAGTGGTTTCACCTTTAGGTAGAAATGGGAGAATGAGGTCTTATGAACCCCATAATGAGTTGGAAATACAATGAGCAATGGAAGGTTTCCGACTGCTGAAACCAATCAAGAAGTTTTGTTCTCCACCAAGAAATTCCATGATTGGATTAACTCAGTCAGGCACCAGTAGCGGAAGGTGGCTCCACCCGTTTGTGGTGTCATGAAACCTCACCCTCCCATCTGTACTTTAAATGTCCATTGCAGCCAAACCTAACTCCCTGAGTTTTTTTTTCAAAGAAACACTGATAAAATGGAACCAGACAGTGGTGATGTAACTGTCCGCAGAACTAGCAGAAGCGCGCCGTCTCATTTGCTGAATGTCACAAACATGGCAGCTGCGTCACTTTTGCAATATGTACGAGAAGCATGTGGCATGGAATGTTGGAGACGAATTTGGGAGGAATTCGATAGATTGACTTTTACGTCCCAAACGCTTATGCTTTCACTGACGTATCAATTTTCGGACTGAGGTCAGTGTGCGATGCCATCTTTCAACCACGGGATGCCATACATCAGCTGCAAGCCGACAGGGAGAGTAAGACAGGCCTGTCAGGCTCATGTTGAGATCAGCAGGGCCTGGATGGTAACATAACGTGCTGTTTATATTCACATTTGTTAGGTGCGCGGCAGGCTATGGCTTGCGGGGGGAAGCGGCATGTCGGGGGGTGGGGGTGGGGGGTGGGGCCGGGAAGCGAGTGCAATACTACACCGACGGCAGAAACCGCGCGAGAGACCAGCACTCAGCCGCGATTAAGAGGAAACCCTCTCAGCAGATCAGCGCTGACAGGAGGAGGGGGGGGGGGGCACACTGTGTCTCTCGCGCGCGTGCTCTGACAAACACCGTGGTTGCAGCGTGTGATGGTCTGGCTCTGTGTGCACAGGGAGGAAGAGGAGGGAATGAAGCTGGGATGGGGGGACTGCTTTGGAGCGCACCTTGTGTCGTGTTGTAGTGAGTTTCTATTAAACTGATTGCTCTGTGCGCATGAGAATTAATCACGGCGTGACAGGTTTTGTGGGTCGTCTCCGTGTCTCCTCCCCTGCAGAGTTTCGCGGAGAACACCATGAACGAACTGCTGGGGTGGTACGGCTACGACAAGGTGGAGCTGAGGGACTCTGACGACATCGAGATCCGGAACTACCCGGACGGCGAAGCCCGGCAGCACATCTCAGTCCTGAAAGGTAAGGACAGGTGTGCGTCCAGCACAGGTTAGAGCCGCGCTCCATCCAAACCCACCGCCTTGTTTCACTGCATGAAGTACTCATAAAACAGAAGCAGAGCGCGGTGGCGTAGCGAACTGGCTGGAACTAGCCAGCCCCCCCGTGTCACATCTGTAATATATGCAAGCAACATATGAGAATCATTTTCAGAGGAAGTCATAAAATTGATTTTTATGGCCAAAATACACAATTTAAAGACCACAGGATATGGAATATAGCTGGGAAATGTCAGATTGAGTCAAAAGGGCCTCCAATCTGTGTAATACAATAGAGAACATGTATCTTATAGGCTATAGACTTGATTCTTTGGTGGGGAAATATAACAACACACAGTTTTATTTCCTAGTGAATATCCTAATATATATATATATATAAAAAAATATCTGCTGTGTAACTTGCTTTGTATAAGTGTGCCTGTGTGTTTAAATGTAGCCAAGCATAACAGGTGTGCCAGGAGCAGGTGTCTGTTTAGCGCAGGTAACCACCCATATCCTGAGAGATAAGAACAGGTGTCTGTTTAGCATAGGTAACCATGCATAACCTGAAATCAGAGCAGGTGTCTGTTTAGCGAAGATAACAATGCGTATCTGTTTAGCAAAGGTAAACTGAGGTGTCTGCTTGGTAGAGGTAACCATAAAGGACCTGAGAGATAAGAGCATGTGTCTATGTTGCACAGATAACCATGCATAAATGTATAAGCACGTGCTGTAAAACTCAGGTACAGTATGTCTTCACAAGTAGCAAGGGCAGAAGCAGATATATGAAAGCAGACACTACCCTGGCGTCCTATATCCGTTAGTGTTAGGTTTGTGTGGCCCCTCTTAATTAGCCTCTTCCAAATCACCACATAAAACAAATGAGCATTTCCACAAGTTTCCCTCTTGAGATTTAAATGAATTTAAATTTCGACATTGTGTTTTTTTTTCTTGTTCTTGTTAAGTATTGGATCAAATCGCCCTGTTCATTTAACTCCTCTCTGCTTTTTTTTTTTTTTTTTTTAATCAAATTAACAAGATTTCATTGGCCGGTATCTTGTGCCCCCTTGTCACTTTTTTATTTGAATTTCGTGGGATAAGGTGTGACGATAATTTCCCGAGCTGCTCAGAGATTAGGCGCTAAAGAGCAGGAATGGCCGTTCTGTGCAGCTACAAACTCCTCACAGTCGCCTTGTGTCGCCCCGTGTCGGTCGCGTAATTGCATTCTGATGCCAAACAAAAAAAAAAAAAAAAAAAAAAATGCGTGCAAAGATTACAATATTTATTATTGTCTGTCGGAGTCCCTGTGAATCGCGAGATTAGGCGAGAAACAATGAAACCTAATTAAGTAACTCATTTATCACAAATCCCTAGTAAGTATTGAGTGAGAATTTCTGAAAATTGCTTAAAAAAAAAATCCCAGTGCAAACAGTTTTATTAATTAGCTGGTGTGCTGTGCTGAGAGATGGAGGTGCGGATGGTTATTGTGTTCAGGAGATGTGGCGGTCTCACTTGGGGTTGCTCGGAAACGCCTGCTTAGGCCCTCTTCAGGGGTCACGCCCCATTCCACCGCACGCTTACACACTGAGAGCTGCTGCTGCAATCTCAGTGTCAAAAGATTAAAAATAGATTTCTCCATTTCCCAGAATAAAACTCCACATTTCGGCTGTTGTGGTATTGATTTTTTTTTTTTTTTTGTTGTGTGAATGGCAAATGCTGCAGCGCCACACTGGTGTGTCATTTTGCCGTTATTATGTATATTTTTTATGGATCTGAGGCTATTTTGCCTCTGATTGAGTACCTGCACTTCCTGTGAATTGCTTTAAATTAATTGAAAGTTATGTTTTTTTTTTTGAGTGAATTGCATTCGAATTAGACTCTGCTCCATGATGAGCATGTAAATGTAAAATGTAAATATGATACTGCTGAGACTATGACGTGCAGAGACTGTTGAAACCATGTCCTTTGTCCACTGGTTGCTGATCTTTGGGTCTGTAATCCTGGTAGGTTACAGGAGTACAGCAGATAAGCAATGCATCTGGTACACTGGAAAGAAAGTATTGTTTATTATGAGCTCTCTGTAGACATTCACGCCAGCAAGATTAGATACTCATTAGCTGTGGGTCCACTGTAAGTTAGTGTCTGTTTAGGAGGTGCTGGTGTCAGCTTAACTACTCATGCAGATCTATTGTGGTCCCACTGATTTGGCTTAGTTATATGCAGAGATTTAACTTAATTTGAGAGGCACTGGTCTGTTTTTCTTAGCTCATAGGTTTATTAAGAAAACCAGAGGTCTATTTTGATGCAGTTTACAAGACTATTTTGGAAGTGATGGTTCAGTTTAACTTACGATTTTGGTCTATGGTTAGTCCCCTGTTAGCAAGCAGGACTTATTGAGAATTACTAGTCTAGTTTGTATCAGAATGTAGGTCTGATCAGGTTTGTCTAGTTTGTTGTAGAGTTCTGGTGTAATTGTGGTAACAATCGGTCAAATGGGTACGACAGAACTTACCAAAATTTTACCTTTTTTAGGGGAGCCCCATTTTATTACTATCATTGAACATGGGGTGAAAATGGAATGGTGTTGCACTTTATGTGAAGGAGATAATATTGATTTTCATGTGGCTGAGATGTATTTTTTAAATGAGGAAATGTGAACTGAGGTGACATGGAGGCAAATATGAGCTGACTAGGAATTGTATCTAAAAACAGATCCAATGTTTTATGAATTATGTGGAGGCCGACGGGACTCATCATTCAGTAACTTAATAATATAAACAGTAATCATTTTACTCTCAAGTGTTTGTTTGTTTGTTTGTTTGTTTGTTTTGTGTAAAGGCCTTTTGTGTTGTTGCTGGTGTTGTGGTAAATAGCATTATCAGTGTAGTTCCTTTTTTGCTTCTTTTTCTTTCATTGGGGAGTCTGGAGAAGGATGCGTTTTTTCTGTTTTTAAAGTCTTTCTGTTGGCCGTTTCTGGGCTTGTGGTGATAGTATTTTGAAAAGCATAACAGAATGTTTCAAACGTACTGCTTTGCTTCAGACGCTGAAGTGAAACGGTTAATGTGATCGCTCGATATGAGGCACGCGTGATCTGCAGCAGAGGGAGGTCCTTCTCAAACGCGTGGATTGATTGATCTAGCGGGACAGTTTTCCTCCCGTCCCTACGGAGTCTTTATCTCCGCAATGTAAGATAGTCTGACCTTTGACCCTTCCCCCCTCCGACAGGGCTGCCCAGCTCCCCCACCCCCTCCCACATAACCATTCTGTCTCTAAATTCAGGTGTCACCACGGCGACAGGGTCATCATCACCGTGGACGCCAGAAGTAATTTAAAGGGAGAGAAATCGATAGTGGCATTAACTGGACTGTCTGTGGCTCGCGCTCACGCGGGCGTCGGCTCAGAGGGTTGGGGGGGGGGTTGCAGGATCACAGAGGCATGCTGGGATAGAAACACATACACACATACATCACCGTTAGTGTCACTGCTAACAGCTCCCGAACAGTGATTATGCGGCTGTTCGTTTATTTTCCACTGTCATATTTCCTGTGGGATATCTTTATTTTTACATTTTGAAACAAAAGTGATTCTTTCTATTAAAAAAGTTGTTATTTATCCTAATGGGTGCATTATAATTCCTAGCATGCCAGAAAAAAAGGCTGAAAACTGGCCATATTTATTTTTTTATTTATTTATTTTAAATGTGCATTATCGCCAAATGGCAAATGGGCTCTATTTTTGTTTGTTTTTATCACCCAGCCCTCGGCAATATTCTTTCCACATAACATTTTTATCAAAGTAAATGGAAAAATAGAATAAAACAAAACAAACGAGTGTATTCACGTTCCCCCTGAAAGCAGAGAGAATACCCTTAAATGCTTGCCCAATTTGAGTGCATAAGGTATTTGAATATTTTTTTTTTCCCTGCCAGTCACGGTAATTGCCCATAAATGAATTTTGTCCTGAATGTCTGTGTGTTTGGTTGTAGTAATTGTCACATTGTTAATGAGACATCGTTAAAGAGCTGCAGGTTTTCGGCGGATTGGCACTATGACTGCTGCTCCAGCGATAGAGCCGTCCCAGAGAACAGATGTTCTGAAGCTGTGATGGTCTCTGAAAAGAGTCGCATCTTTCTCTTTCCCTCTCTTCTTTTATTCCTCTTTCCCACTCTCTCCCTTTCTCCCTCATTCCCTCTCTTCCCTTTGTCCTTCTGTGTTTTCCCTGCCTCTCTGCTCCCTCTGGTCCTGATTCCCTCTCTCTCCCTCTCTTGCCCTCTCTCCGTCTCTCTCACATGCTCTTACTTGCCTCCACCCTCACACCCTCCTTCCCCTCTTTCTCTCTCTCTCTCTCTCTCTCTGTCTCTACCTTCCTCTCCTCCTCTCCTCATCCTTATGGCAGTGTGATGGGCTGAATGCATCCTAAAGTGTTTTTTATTCTGCAGAGATCCTCTTCTCTCTCCAGACATATATCATCTGTGCACCAATGTCACACAACTATTCAGTTGCTGAACCCGATTGTCTGGCTTTTCCTTTGTTTGTACAACAAAAACGTGTTAACGTTTTTATTTATTTGTATGTATAGCGCAGTGTCTGCTGGTTCTGTACCTGTAATTAAAGTCACCGATCGGCTAAAGAGAACGCATGCGTTGTCCTTATTTGGTTACTGATTAGACAGCGCTGCGGCCATCCTGGACTGAAGCTTTGGACCTCTGACTTACATCGTCTCATGCCAAGAACACAGGAGGCTGAGTCACAATGAGTTTCCACTCAAGACGCTGTTTTTGTAGCCACCGGAAACGGCGGCTGAGCCTGAGCTATGTGGCTGAATGAAATCCCAGGGCGTTGGGTGCGGCCTGTGGACCCAGTCCTGCCCTGATGTCCAGATGAATAAAGCAACATGTGGTCAACACCATTCCCACTGTAGGAACCACATGGCTGAAGCTTGTGTGCCAATGGGGAGCGATTTCTGTGTGCACACAGTCATACTTAATGGACTATGTTTGAAACCTGTCCTAGGCAATCACTGGCCAGTTCAGATCATTGAAAATAAAGAAGGAGGGAAAGAAGAAAAGAAGGGAGCTGGGGAGGAAGGATGGAAACTGAGAGTGTTTGCATATGGCGCTAACTAAGAATGAACAGATTGTGTAAGGGAGACGTCAGAGAACTCTCAAAATTTTATACTGATACCTGTGTGCTTGTGTGTGTGTTTCAGTGAAGATACAGCTGCAAAACAGCACATCCCTATCTCTCTATGAAGTGCCCCTGTGTTGATTTACAGCTGAATCATTCCCATGTTGAAAGTGTTAGACATTTCCACCATCCATTAAGCCCATTTTAATACCCACAGTGCAGCATAATGATTAGGGAGCCGGGCTTGTAACTAAGTGGTTTCAGATTTGACTCCCAAGTGGGGCACTTGTGTTGTGCCGTTGAACAAGGTCCTTAACCCCCGAACTGCTACGGTGAATTTAAAGCTGCAAAAACGATCAGTGTTCAAAAAGAACGTTAACTGTGCGAGCATATCCATAAGCTCTGGATAGGAGTGTTTGCTAAGTGCTTACAGATAAATGTAAATTCTGCCATTCAGCGCGTAGAAGTGCTGTTGAATCGGCCGCGGGGTGAATGGCTGTGCTCGTAGTGGTCATGGTCTATGTGCATGCACTCTATGATGTGTTTCTGTGGCTGTCAGAATTCACCTTAATTCACCTGTGTTCAGCCTCACTTCTGCTCGACAGAGATGCCGCACTGTAATTTGTGGAAATGGAATATCCTGGAGCAATCTGTAAATATATGGGATTTTTGGAAAAATAAATGATATGTAAAATAATGATAAAAACTAATGATATTATATATTATTTTATATCCTAGCAATTTTAGTGTCATACCCTACAATTTAATTTTTTTAAAATATGTGACTGAAAACTGCAGTTATTTCTGTTTTCGCATATATTGTGAGGTGTTGCAGTGTAACGTCTGCTCTTAATTGTACACTTTATTTTAATATTTTTTATTTCTTCCAGGAAAAGGCGCCCACTTCCACAGAGGCAATGAACGTACTAGTAAATCCTGCCGTTCTCATTATTTCCTCTTCCAGAAAACTCTTTGCCAAAACCCAAGGGGCTGGAGGACAGCGGCAGCTCCCCATCGATTGCCAACAGCTCCCACACTACGCCCACCCCAAGGAACGGGGTGACCGAGCCGTCCGGTGCCACGCCCTCTTCCTCCTCCTCTTCCTCTTCCTCGTCCTCTTCCTCCAATGCAAAGGATCATGGGAACGTCCCCATTATTGTGCCACTGATCCCGCCCCCTCTCATCAAACCCCCAGCAGGTGAGGTCACCTGATCACCTCAGTCTTCCAGCGAGACATAGCGATAGAGCTGCATCGATTAGTTGACTAATTGATTAGTCAATCGAAAAAAAATTAATCGCCAACTATTTTGATAATTGATTAAACGTTTAAGTTATTTTTGAAGCAAAAATGCCAAAAATTTGATGGCTCTATGTTCTCAAATGTGACAATTTGCTGCTTTTCTTTGTCTTACATGATAGTAAATTGAATAGTTTGGGGTTTTGGACTGTTGGTCAGACAAGACATTTAATGACATCGCCATGTGCTCTAGTAAATTGTAATGGGCGTTTTTCACTGTTTTCTGATGTTTTATATGCCACGCGATTAATCAAGAATATAATCGGGAGATTAATCGATAATGAAAATAGTTGTTAATTGCAGCTCTGCATGGCACCCAAAACTGTCTGTGAAACGTCTGCTTTCGCTCATGTGAGGGCAAACAAGCTGTCTGACAGACTTCAGACCAAGCTAAGTGGTAGCTTAGCACTGAGTTTTCAGACTCCTCCCCACGAGTGTGTTTGTATCTGCTGGTGGGTTTTTTTTTTTGTTTTGATTAGCGTGTTTCAGCGCTTACTTAAAGAGATTAGTTTAAGTAACTCGCTGACTGGAGAGTCTGCATCGGCCGCTGATTGAAAGGAAACCACAAAAACCTGCAGCGTCTGCGTTCCTCAGGGACTGGGCTCTGGCACTCCAGCCTGAGTACAGAGCACTTATACATAGTACCTTTTCATTTAAGCCTCTCCTTAGCACGTAGCAATAAGAAAAGGCCTACATTTTTTACACCTTCAACACCAGCTCACTCTTTATATACCTTTATGCCCTTGCAATATTTTACAAATCTGTAAACGTCACGCAACCACATCCCATCTCTTTCACGTTTATGCATCTCTTTTATATTTGTATCAAATGTACATCAGTTGCAAATTATATCACATTTATTCATGTAGCACATTTCACACGGATGTGCCACATTAAGCTTTACAAAAGCCCCCAGCCTTAACCTCCCACAAAAGCAAACGTAAGGGTACAGTTGCAACGAGGAGCTCCATTTTAATAAGGTGGAGGTTAGAAGAACAGAAGAACATATTATGATGATTTTGCCCAGATATGATCACCCTTTTAAACTAAAGAGTATCCAGTACTGCACCAGGTGTGAACTTGAACACAGCCAGGGTCTTTGCATTTTGAAATTAGCCAGGAAGCGGCCTTGAAAGGATGCACCCTATCGGCACATGCCCTGTACATCCATACTGGGCAGAAACACAGGCATATGGACCAGGGATGGGGACTGAGACTGTATCTGTCCATGGATTTCATTTGAAACCTCTCATGTTAATTATCTAAGTAGCCCAAGCATTTGGTTATGTTGTCAGATTAGCTTGTTAGATGGCTTGATAAGCTCATGAACTGTAGCTGAAGACTGCTCTTGTGTCCCGGCATGACATGTTTCACTGTGGTCTGATCTCCAAGTGAGCCAGCGTTGGCGTATGTGGCCAATTAGCATCTGGGTCCCTTGCATGCTGGGACATTTCTCTAACACTCGGGCCACATTACAAAGCTAGTGGTAGGAAATAAAATCTTGACAGAGCGAGGACTGAATGAAAAAAAATGGGGGAAGATGTGATTGAAATGACAGATTTGACCAACCCCGTTTCATTAAGTCTGTTCCTGTAACTGAAAACCTTCCTCTGAGGAAAGGTTCTGTGGAGGAGCACAGAAGATCATGGAGATGATATCTCGCAGAGATAGATTCCTGGAAATAAATGAAAAAAAAGTGGGGGAAAAAAAAAAAAAGATATACGGGCAGACAAAGATGACTGTGTCTTTGAAAGGGTGGGAACCGTTGCTGGAGGTGACACAAACACAGCTTTCGTTACATGGTGTATCTTTGTATCGTGTGTTAACGTCTTTCATCTGGAGTCACAAGCATGTCAGGCCCGTACGGGTGACTCACCCCTTCAGCACGCGTTTTTTTGGCTACTGTCCCTTTAAGTGACTCCACCATAACCACCCCCAACCCCCCCACCACCCACTGCCCCTCCCACCTTCCCAGAGGTGGAAATTTACCGCGGTCCACCTGAACAGAGCTTTCCCTTATGCTGTGACCTGGAGTGTGTGTGTGTGTGTGTGTGTGTGTATGTGCATATGTGTGTGTGAGTTTGTGTATGTGTGTTCATTTGTGTCGATGTTTGTGTGTGTGTGTGCATGTGTTTTTGTTTTTACATTTGTGTGTATGCGTGTTTGTGTGTGTATGCATGTGTTTTTGTGTCTACATTTGTGTATGTGTTCTCACGTGTGTGTGGTTGCACATTTGTGTGGTGGCATGGGAGAGCTCAGTGTGAGTGAGTTACATCATGAGTGAATGAGGTAGTATCAGTGTGTATGAGTGAATGACTATCAGTGTGCGTGAGTGAGTGAGTGAGTGAGTGAGGGAGTATCAGTGTGAGGGAGTACAAGTGTGAGTATCAGTATGACTGAATGAGTATATGAGTGAGTGAGTGTGGGAGTACCAGTGTTAGTATCAGTGCCAGTGAGTGAGTGAAGGAATATCAGAGTGAGGGAGTGTGTGAACGAATGAGTGAATGAGTGAGTGAGTATCAGTGTGAGTGAGTGAGTGAGGGAGTATCAGAGTGAGTGAGTGAGTGAGGGAGTATCAGAGTGAGTGAGTGAGTATCAGTGTAACTGAGTGAGTGTGTGAGTGAGTGAGTGAGTGAGTGAGTGAGTGAGTGAGTGAGTGAGTGAGTGAGTGAGTGAGGGAGTATGTGTGTGAGTGTCAGTGTTAGGGAGTGAGGGAGTACCAGTGTGAGTGTGTTAAAATCCCACCGAGCTGTAGCCCCTTTGATCAGTTTCCACTCGTCCACTGGCGAGGCCGACACCGTGCAGTAGCAAGGGGAAACAGATGGTAGTCTCGGTAATGGTCTGCAAGCTGGCTGGGTCTCCTCTCATGCTATCAGCCCGTCCCTCTGTGTGCTGTCCTTTCTCTGTCTCCCTTTCTCTCCCTCTCCCTCATCCTAACTCCCACTTAGTCATCCATCCATCTCTCTCTCTCTGTCTCTCACTCGTTCTCTCTCTCCCTGTCTGTCCCTCCATCCCTCCAGTGCACAGAGGGACCTTTGAAGTGCAGGTAAAGGGACGGAGGGCCCGGGGCAGCTCCACCCCCGCTCGCCCGCGGGCGCGTGTGTGTGTGTGTTTGCCGTGGAAAATAATTACCACGGCTTTGGACCGGGCCGAGGTCCTGGCCAGACGCCGGCCGCCAGCCGCCGGACGGGCAGACCAGAGCAGACCTGTTTGGAAATTGCCAGAAAAAGTAAAAAATAAACAGCTGACCACAGTGAGCAGCTTGTAGGAAAACTTTTAGTGCGTGTCATATATCCTGGTTGCCCTCCACCCTTTCTCATACACACATGCTCACACACACTCCTACACACTCATACACACACACACACACACACACACACACACACACACACACACACACACACACCCAGTGTCTTTAGACACCCCTTTGCATTCTCTGTCCCTGACGCCATTTGGCGGAAGAATCAGATTCTCATTAGCAACAGATAAGCACTAAACAGTCCAACACCTTCACTATCTGCATAATACATGCGGGCCTGAATTGTTTCTGTTTCCCTGCACAGTATTTGAGCAGCCGTGTACAACCTACCCAGTGTATTGTTGGCAACACACAAACACAAAAAAAAACTTGTCTCTCCTGCTTGTCAGGTTATCACAGAAACTGTTATATTATTGTATTACATTATGAATACAATATGTTAGACGTATGAAAGTCACGCACAGTGTACAAAATAAACTTTATCTCAGAGCTGTAACATATTGCCGTTATACAACCAGTGATTGATTTGGGCTACTGATTGATGAAGGGTGTCATTTGGGACACATCTGGAATGAATTATCGAGCATTGAGTAGGCGGGGGATGGGGTTTGGGGGGCAGAGTTGTAGGAGTTTGATTGCATTGTTGATTGTTAAGTATGATTTCACATGTTCCAAGTGCTCAGAATTGGATTTCATCAAAATCCAGGACATTTTGCCTCTCAGGAAGAAGCTAATATATTCCTGGACAGAGGGTATAAAATTCCAGGAAAGTCCCGGAAAAACCCGGAACAGTTGGCGAGCGTGCTAAAGGTTGAAGCTTTCTCTTCCTGTATGACACTCAAAAAGCTAAACATGGAAATATAAAAGTTTGTTTTTATTTTTTGGATGTCAGTGATATGTTGGTTTTACCATTTATATTTACGCTTGGATTTGAATGGGGGTGGGGGTGGCAGGAGGGGGATGGGAGGTGTGGTGAGTTGCGTGGAGGTTTCCTAAAGATGGGAGTGAGACTGAAGAGTCAAGGCAGGACGCGGAATTACACCCGTCAGCACCTGGCCTTCCAGAGGAAATCTGCGCGGGTGGAAAAAGCCAGAACGGCGTTGCGGTGCTACAGCCTCTAGAAGTTCTCCCTCCCCCCTGGAAAGGGCCCTCAAATGGACGATAAGTACAGAAACAGAAGTGCCATAAAATATTCATGCCACGTCTGCCGAGCTATCTTTTGGCCCGAGGGAGTTATTCGCCTTAATTGCAAATTAGTCCTCTCTTTAAACCTGAATCCGCTTAAGATGCATTAAGCTTAACACGAAAAAAAAAAAAAAAAGAGAGAAAGAGAAAGAAAAGCAAACTCTGAGCAAACTCTGTCTTGGTCCACTGATCAGAGATCAGGAGGTTAAGCGAGATATGAAAGATTAATGGAAAAGATCTTTTTTTGTCACCCTCCACATATTTAGTCATTAGTGTGTGAAGACAGTCGTGTCTCTGAATGGGTCTCTTAGGTAGCATACTTCCATGTTCAGGAGCACAGCGCAAAGATTCACAGACTATGGGAGTCTATACCTCCAGCTATGGCTAGGGTTTCCCACAAAGGACAACAGTGCCTGTTTACCATAGAAGCAACCACGGACATACACATGCACTGACACATACATTCACACGTGCTCAAACATGAGCAAACACAGATGTGCATGTTGCACACACATGCACACACAGTCATACATACACAAACACACATGTGCATACTGCACACACATGCACGCACAGTCATACATACACACACACATACACACACACACACACACAGTAATACATACTCACACACATACATACACACATACACACACACAGTCATACATACTCACACACACATACATACACACATAAATAAATACAGTGTACCTCTGTAATAAAACATATAAATTATATATATGAATAATTCTATCTCTATAAATATATATAGCATAAAATGCGTAATGTACAGACACACAAAAGAGACACACCATCATTCCAAAGCCCAGCTGATAAAAACCAGAGAAAAACAGCTGCTCTCTGTTCTGCCATACCAGGGAACCTTCAAAAAGACTAATGCTTTAGTGAGAGTCAGGAACAGGGAGCAGGGCAGTAAACAATGTCACTGACATTACCAGGTCTCAGTCTTTGTATGTACAGTACATACAGTGCAGCTTCGTTATTTGCAGGGCCTACATTCCTGGAATCTCTGCAAATAGCAAAAAACGGTGAATAATTTATGCATCCCCCAATGTAGGCCGCACATTCTCGTTTATTTACTGATCCTCGTCAACATCCACAGATGGTCACTTTCCTTATTTGGTTAAGTTACACGTTTACTCATTAAACATTAAAAACATAAAGTGACGGCCATGAAATTAAATATAAATATAAGTTTTTTTTTTTTAACACAGAGCAGTAGAGATGGTGCCTCACCTCAGAGGTGAATGAAGGCGAAAGCAGGGATGTGCGAAGCTGTGTGACGCTGGGTGGAGTTGACACGCTGGCTAACTGAGGCTCACGTGCTAGCACTGAAATAACATATTTACATTTGTATGGCACCAGTATTTTATTTATCATTTCTTTTGTTTATTCCCGCTGTAGACATTTTGCATGCTACATTTACATATTTTATTTTATTTTATTTTATTTTTCAGAAATGATCGAATCTGTCAGACAACAAGTATGCAAATGGCAGTTTCACTGAATATATTTTTCTCTCTGGTATTATTGTATTTATTTTGTATATTAATTTGAATTCATTTTCACACACACTTTTGCGGATACATGCACAAATAGGCATTGAAAACCCAACAACTGCTATGTCTACCCAGCAGTATTCACCACATTCGCACAATACAGTGATTTAATTCACTTAATTTCCTCACAGTCAACAAACCGTCTCCGTAAAAACAGATCTCATTTAAAGTGAGCCCCGGCTGCTCGAGTCCTTATTGCACACAGTGTTCTGGACAGGGCTAAGGCAGCGTGTGAATATGGATTTGATTGTATTGATTTTCATGGGCATACCACACCTGTGGCCATCGCTAAAGACAGATGGGGAGAACATATCATGTCTTAATAACACTCACTTGTCATTACATAATGAAAATAACTGTCAGTGGAGTAGAAGGAAAGAGCTCGTTGATTTGTGGAAGCATGAATAATGAGGTTGCCAGGGTTACCGAACCGTTATATATCTATAGAAATGTACTGGTCAACAACAGCATGTGGATGGCCACACTGTACATTAATTATGCCAGAACAACTCTGTTGTGCCAACCATGCCCAGAGGTGGCACAGTATGTAAAATCAAGGGAAGTAACACTTTTAAACACATCTGGATAAAAGCATTTGCTAAACGCCTACAAATGTTTAAAAAGTCAAACTACTGCAAAGAAATCTGCACTTTGTGGCCTAGACCAGCTCCCTTACTGTACGGCTTTAGACTCCGGGTGGAGGTGCTAGTCTCCCAAACACGCATCAGCTTCGACAGGTGACACCCTACACCTGGGCACGCGCGCATTCCAGTCTAACCCGGGCAGATGTAAACAGTTTTGATGCTCACATGATGAGGAGTCTCAGTTTAGCCTGTGCTTACACCTCTCTGTGATACCGTTAGCCTGGCTAAAGCGGTGTGGTTCAGATCCCTGGAACATTTACTGACTCATGCCTTCAGTCCAGTGTCATCACATCAGTGAGGGAAGGTCCAAGGAGAAGCTGGTGATTCAAACATAAAACCGTACAGCTTCTTCACATACCTCATGCATCTGTGAGCAGTCCCCCCCCATGTCTAACCTACCCTTGGTGTGGCAATCACTACCAAAAGTGGTACATGCTGTTTCCAACATGGAAAGAGTGTCTTGAGGAATCTTGAGATCTAACTGACCGGCTTTTGAAAACAAATGTATGCTGGTGTGGACGCCATCAGAAAGTGGATGGAAATCACGGTTTTCATTGATCTATGGCCTCTGGACTGAACAGCACTACAGAGAGAATGCTTTTGTTAAGTATTTTTTTTTCCCTTTTTCTACCCATTTGGAGAGCTCCAATCATATTCGCATGAAACTCTCGTTGTTGTACTGTCTGTATTGGTCTGAGAGTGTATAGACAAGCGCTCTGAAGCTGCTCCATTCTGAACCATGTGATATCAGCTACCACTTCTATTGCACACCAGTGCACAAGATAAGTATGCACAGACATGAGAAAGAGGAAAGCTCTGTATGTGCAACTTGAGCAGGCGCCCAACTGACCAGTAGGGGTCGCCGTTGGGGGATTAGACATTAGAAATCTCTTCCAACTGGATCCCTCCCTCTCTGAGTGACACCACGACCAGTTATGCATTTCCTAGAGAACCTCCCAGATTCAGCACCAGATTGCCGG
>CM040749.1:6063986-6081486 GCA_022829145.1 Albula goreensis
TCAAACGCAACAAGGTAAGGAGCCAATCAGGCGGCCGCAGACCAGCCCGTGTGACCACACTGTGGTGACATCACTTCCTCTTTACTTCTAACATGGCATTGCAGGTCAGAACTGATGTGGTCAAGGAATTTTCTTTCCTCCTTTTTTTTGTAAATAAATATTAGCCAGACAGTCAGGAATTTTTCTACCCAGACTTTGTTTTTGTTTACTTTTATTTTATTTTTAAGTGGATATTTCAAGGTACTTGAGATCAGACAGTGACTGGACCTCCATTTCACATGTTTGGATGCCTCTCTTTAGTTTCCCTGTAAGTTACATGTCTAAAAATGCTTTAATTATAATCAAGGCTGCAATGCAAATTTTTTGTATTCAGAATTTTTTTAAATGTTCTAACCAATGTAACATGAACATTATATTAGCAATACACTTAGCCAGTTGTGTTGATGCCATGAAGGCCTACAGAAACAGTAAAGCAGTTGTTTTTCATTGAAACTGAATCTGCGCAAAGAGGAAGTGAAGTGTACATTATCTGCTTTCTCTTTGTTTGTACCTAAGCTTGGATATATAAGGCATTATCCTGTGAGTATGATGTATTTGACTTCTTTTCTTTCCTTGTTTGTCTTAGATTAATTTTCCATCAAAACATGTCACTAAGGTCTCATAGCACTGGTTTTGTATTGCGATAGCTGGAGAAGTGAAAGGGTTCACAGTGTCGTCTGTGGTCATATTTGTACGGGGTAATCGGGGCAGAAAGGTGGGGGTGTGGGCTCTGACCCCTCGTTGTTTTGTAACCCGGTTTGGCATGGTGTGAGGAATCAGACCCAGTTTTTTTTCGGGTGCTCAGGGAGGTTATAAGCAGGTGAACAGGTGAGGTCAGGTGTTGGTGGCTCTACCTGTGCAGGTGAGTGCTGCAGTTATCTGGAATATACTCCTCTCAATTTTGCTCTCCCCTCTACCAGTGAAATCAGCTGCAGACCCTCTCATTCAAAGCACAGCCTGTAATTAGTTTACACATAATTGATAAGGGTTGCAACCGTGCAACAAGGAAAAAAACCAAAATGACTGTTATCTCAAAACCTTCAGGAACAATAATTGGTTTATATGAAATTGATAAGGGGTGCAGCCAAGGCAACAAGCCAAACCCATAGTAACTTATCATGAAAAACCTCTGCATGGAAAAGGTTGCGCTGTAATCAATAAGGGGAACAGAATCGAATGACTGAGCCCTAGAAACTTCTGAATGAAAACTTCTGTTTGAAATTTTTCACCACCCAGAAGAATTTTTCTTGTAAGTGAAATACTTGAAATTTTCACACCGCGTGGCAGAGCGAGATTTGCCTCTGGTTAAGCTTGGTTTTCTGTATTTCTGTGATAGTCACAGGGTTAGTCTTTTTCCTTTTAGTTGTTCGGTTTCATCCAGGTGTTTCCTTGCAAAAGTGATTCTGACCCAATTCAGTGTGAAAAAGGGGAAAAAATAGAATAATACATAACGTATGTGTGTGTTCATTTCTGTGTGTGTTTGTGTGTGAGTGAGTATGCGTTTGTGTGTAATATTGTGTGTGTGTGTGTGTGTGTGTGTGTGTGTGTGTGTGTGTGTGTGTGTGTGTGTGTGTGTGTGTGTGTGTGTGTGTGTGTGTGTGTGTGTGTGTGTCAAAAGATCTGAAAATTATAACAGATGTTGCACATGGATTTGGAGCGACAGTGGATGGTGATTTTTCAGACAGTTTGTGGAATCTCAAACCCGTTAATGAATGCTTGAGGCATCGTCTTTTCAAAGCTCCCCCATCGCCTTTCAGATCTTCCCCGTGTCTCCTGCTTTCACACACTTACATACATTACCACAGGGTGAGGTCACACCAGGGTTTCTGTCAGGAAAAAAAAAGAAACAAACCCTCTGTGATCTCACAAAGATGTGTCAAATTCAGACTCTAATATGAGCTCAAGTTCTCATGGAAAACATAGATAAAGGAGTAACAAAAAAGAAAGAGACCTGCGTCCTAAATTTCACATCTGGGTCTTGTCTTGTGCTCATTTTCTCCTAATTTTCATTTTAATTAAAGCTCCACCTTTGGAGCAGTAAGCATGGAATAACCATATGTCAGTATGAGCTGTGCCTAATGTCTGTGTTTTCATGTCCATGCAAACCTCTTAAGTTTGCTTCTTATTGTTTTTGATGATAAACATATGGCTGATACACATACGACATTCTCCAAATGCATTCAACATGTTTGGCCAGGGTGCTTTTTGATGACATCATTGTCACAATTATCCTCTGGATAATTCATGATGAGACAGAGATATATTTGTAGACAAGAGGTTACTGAAAATGAACAGGAAGACCTCTGATTATATTCAGTCAGGGGAAAGGTTTAATCCAAGTATTTGCATGTAGTTTCCTTTTTTCCTGGGTGGTTACTTTGTGGCCAGTGTTGTTTGCTAAACTCACCTGTTATCTTCTAGCATTACAGTCATTTAGCTGACGCTTTTATCCAAAGCAACTTACAGTTTATTTGGCTAACCAAGGGCCAATCCCCCCTGGGAGCAATGTAGGGTTAAGGGCCCAAACAGCAGTGATGTTCTTGCTGTGGCTGGACTGGGCTTGAACCACCAACCTCCAGGGTCCCAGTCATGCACCTTTAGCCACATGTACCCAGTGGCTACCCCTGCCCCTGCCCCTGCAGCCTGCGGTCTAGCAGCTGCCCCTAGTTTATCTTCTTCAGGAGATAAACTGGCAACTCCAGTCAATCTGGCAGCTGGGTCAAAACATGACCTGACAGCTTGTAGCTTTTAGTAAACATTATTGTACCACTGTGCTTTTGTGCTACCACAGCCTGTGCTCACAGTTCATAGAACAGCTGACACAGGCAGCCTCAACCACACAATATTCACATAAATTCAGCAAACACATTTTCATGAAAATGAAAAGCAAAATGCCTGCAGAAGGCCCTGGCTGTTAGGAAACAGGCCCAAAACAAGTTTCACTATTTTTTGACAAAGTGTTTTTTTTTCTAATCTTGCACAGTGTTTGAAAGGGTAACAGTTTGGAAGTAACAGTCTTGCAATCTTGCATGTGTTGTCTGCTCTGTTTGAGTTTTGTTCTCTTGCTGGCCAACAATCTTGCAGCTATTAGAAAAGTACATGCATATTGAACTGATCTGTAACTATAGAAATGATGAGTGGGCCTTATTAGCCCATATAAGCTGGCCCTCATCCAAATTCAAACACATCAATGAAATATTCATTTCATTTTTTCCGCTATACACAAACAAAAATAAAACAAATAACCCACTGACAAAAACAGGGCTATTCACCTTAGTTAACACCTGTAAACAACCAGCTGAATAAATGGATAGTGTGAACAAATGTGACCTGTGTTAATTGCTCTGGATAAGAGTTTCTTATTGTTTTAATGTCTTCAAATATAATCATTTATTCCATTAGGCATCCAAACTAATGTAACAGACACTGTGCTCTTAAACCGTATGGTGCTACAGAGTGGCCTTAGCCCGGCCTGCTGATGCTATCGGTGCTCCAAATCTCTGCCCCCCGGCCTCCTACACCCCCAGCTGAAAGTGGTGAAAGTCTTCACACACCCCCCGCCCTCCCCAGCTGTGCTCCCCCCAGTCTCTCCACCCTCTCAGTGGAGGTGCTTCATTGGCAGGACTGTCTCTGCCAAAATGACGTTTGACATCCAAACTGACGTAAGAGAACCTGCGCTCTTAATCTGTATGGTGTTACAGACAGGCATAGTTGATAAACCAGGTTTTCAGCTGATCGCTGGTGTGTGTCTGTATGTATGTATATACGTTTATGTATCAATATTTATGCATATATACATACATATTTATGTACATATGTATGCATATACACATCAGCGTTGTAGTGAAGATAAGGAGTCTTATGTCCCCAGCTCCTCCACCCAGCAGAGATTCCTCACTACTCTTTGCACTTCCGCTCCGCTTCCCTCCCTGGCTCACATCAATAGCTGACAGAATCGTTGCTGAAATCGTATTAGCCTATCCGCGTCTCCTCCAAATGAAATCACTCAACTCATTTCGAGGTCCAGAATGTGGGCTGACTTGGCAAATGAGCGCTGTCAGTGTGAAGAGTTAACTCCAGCTAACGGCGAATACTTACGGAGACAACTGACTAGACTTCATCAGCAATTCCCGGGCTGTGGGTTTCCCCCCCGATATAATTTTTGCAGGTTGGACTCCATGTAAGGAGAAACGTTCCCGTTCCAGACTTTTAGACGCTCTGGAAATGAAATGAATGACAGGCATGTTTGGATCGTGCACACTGCAGGTATTCCTTCTCAACCTTCCCAATCCATGGGATCTGAAGTTAAGGTGAACGATTGTGACATGGCTGTGCTTCGGTTCCTGACCATGGCTGGGGATCAGCGTTGGCGGGGCGATAGGTTTTTGCTTGAATCGCCAGTTTCAGCTGCCACCCTCTCTCTTATGTGATTGTTCTGAAAAAATTGGTTATGCCCCCGGGGGGCATTTTAACTGCCCTGCCACTCATCTGAGGGGTAATAATCTGGTGTATCAGGCTTTGATATCCTTAATTTAAGAGTATGAGGCTGTTGTATCCATAGCTACACACCCTGAACTGCTCCTTATCCTCCCCTCCTCTACCCCCCCGACCCCCTACACCCCCACCTCAAAGTGGTGAAGGTATTTCACATCCCCCCTCCCCAGCTGTGCCCCCAGTCTCTCCACTCTCCACCCTCTCAGTGGAGGTGCTTCAGCGACAGGCCTCACTCTGCCGAAATGACATCGCTGCTGTCAACGGTACTTCTGCCCAAGTGTCAGAAACATTTAGAACTCCACCTGCGGTCTTAGTCTCTCTCTCTCTCTCTCTCTCTCTCTCTCTCTCTCGTTTTTCACCCTCTAACAGTACACAGAGTGGGTCATGCATCAGAGAGGACTCATTCTGCTCCAGCCAGCCTGAAGAGGAATCTTTATTCAAAAGATAGAGCGGCCATCGTTTTCTCCAAACTACAAACACGTTTTACTTCCAGACATGCTGAAGGAAAGGCGCACTGCCTATGTTTCCATCATTCACTGTGCACGGGCGACGGTGTGCAAACTTGACCGGAAAACTGAAGGCGTTCAGGAGCGGTCTGAAACTGCCGCTGTCTCCAAGGATGGATTAAAAAAAGAATTGACCCGGCGATCAGAAATGACTCATAAATTTAATAAGCCATTAAATGTGTAAGGGAGAAACATGGCAAATGAAATCTACTGCAGATATATCCAGGTCCGCTGTCTTGTCAGCGATTTCTGCGCTGGGCATTTACATATCGATAAAACTGGAAAAAAAAAGATTTATTGCAAAACAGCATTTTAATATTTACTCTTGAAAGTGCTGAGCTTTGGTGTGCTCAATTTTAGCCTGAGAAACCTCCTGGATCAGGATGAATATCCCGCCTGACCTCGACACCGCAGGCTTCCTCGGCCACACGTGGCATTGTTTACCGCCTCCTACGCTACTCTTGTCGAAGGTCGCCATGACGATCTGGGCCCGGGGTTCTTGGAAAGCGTACATAATAAAAGCGCGGTGGCGGTACGCGGAATCAGGCTGAAACCGGCGGCCGGGTGTCTCCAGTCTGAGCCGTGTGTACCTGTGTGACACGACACTGAAGCCCACGGTAACAACAGCGTAGGCCGCAGTGATGGGCTCTTGTCCTCTGCTGCGGCCATGTTTATCTGAGAGGAGAGATAATGGAGTCTGCTGTGGTGTTTTCTTCATTCTCCAGTATGTGCTCTCTGCTCTCTATTATCTACTGTCCATTGTCCGTTTCTAGTCTATCCTCCTGTACAATAATGATTGTGTTCTTTATCTATGTAAACTGTGTTTGCATTTTGCATGCAAATTAATAATTAGACACTTCCGGGTGCACACCCTCAGACTCTCAGCATGTATGGATTGTTGCGTTCTGGAATTGTGAGGTTCTGCCAAAATCTTAGTGATCTCATCTGTGATTTCACCTCTCCATTATCCTTCATACTTTTTTCATTCCCTTTCTTCATTATAAATGTTCCTTTCTCTGTTCACTGTTCTCACCTTTCAGTTTTCCATTGTCAGCTATCCATTCTCTCTTTCTTGTGAGAGAGAGAAGGTCTTTGTTCTGAATTTGCTCATATCCATTATTCATTCTCCTTTCTCTGTTCTCCATGATCTGCCTTTCTGCCTTGATCTTTCCACTCTCTGTCCTCCTTCCTACATGGTGAATGGCAAATTCCTACCCCTCATCTCCACACTCTGTGACTTCTAAACATGAGAAAACGGAGACTGTTTCTAAGTTTCCATGGCTCTCAGGGTTTGAGATTGCCCAACTGTTTTTTTTTTTTACGAGGAGAAGTTTACCACAAAGTATTCAGAAAGGACATGGTTTCCAACCATCCTGTGTACTGATATAACAACTGATTATGTCCATAATCTTCATGTAGACCTCCTCATTAAAAATGATAGCTCTCATCAAAAAACTTGGATATGATCTTGCCCTTTTTTTTAGTGCGAATGGTAGCATGTCTCATAAACGTAGCGGTGTACGTTCCTTTACCATGATCCAGGGTTTCCAGAAGTGGACCTCTGCTGCAGGTGGCTAATAATGGCAGTTTTGTGAGGCAGGAGGGCAGCCTGATGCCAGGCTGTTGTTAACTCAGGGTGGTGTGGGTTCGTCTTCTCGTTTCCTGTCTGCCAGACGTTGTTGACAGAAGCTTGTGGCATTCGGCGAGGCCAGATCCACAGACTTTACCTCAGGCTCATACGAGTCTGTCATCTAAAGCCTCCTTCCCTCAGAGATACCCGACGCTCCCTCGTACCTGTCAGCCCCAGACAGCAGCGTTTCCCTCTCGTTCGTCACCTGTCACCTGTCACCCGTCACCTGCGCCGATCATCACCGTCGCCCACAGGGGGCTTCGCGTTCCCGCAGAAACCAACTTCTCCTGTGGCTCAGCGCTCATTAAAAGCGAAGGATCCGACGTACACAAGCCTGTGCAGGATCCAGGTTGTGGGAAATGGGACGTTGAAGCACCGAAGCCATTGTAAATCCATGGCGGAGGCTGACGTGAGGCTAAAATGTCAGTTAGCGTAGCTCAACCCTAATTATGGCTGAGTGAGGTATCACAGAAACCAGAAATGAATGGAGCCACCATATGCTATTGCTGGCTCACTGGTGTGAACCAATCACAGTAATTTGCTGTGGAGCCTAAAAAACATTTTCATTTGTTCAAACAAAGTGAAGTTAAGTAAACCTTTTTTGTGTGTTCAAATGTGGAGAATTTCACATGTAAGAATCGCCAAATTTACGCATCAGACATCAGTGAGACATGAAAGAATGGGGGTTAAACACACTTAATCAATCATAGAATGGCTTTCTTTTTTATTTATTGTTTCCTTTCGATATTCCCACCCGAACATAGCTATGTTATCAGCTCCAACTGCCACACAACTCTCCCACAGACGTAGGAGAAAGCAGCCACACACCCAACTTGTCCAAATGATGAGGCAAATAGCCTTAGAGTGGTCAGTGAGACTGATGGGCTTAACCGTCTTGCCCCTCGGCGAGGCCGGATCTGCTGCTACCTGGCCTCCGGCCACAGTCAGTAATGGTGCAGCCCGGCCTCCAGAACGGCTTACTTACCCAATCACACATCCAGAGCCATGGTAGGTGTTTGAGCCATTGTGTTTCAGGGGCACCGTGCACTTTTACGCAATTTCATTCCGTTCAGCCAGTCGTGCTCATGTGCAAACCCCTAAACAGCTAATCAGCAGTTTACATCTGACTGGCGTTGTAGAACCCAACCACTGCCCCCTCTTTTGGTCTCTTTTTTATCAGATCACATGACGGGACAGTTTTGGGGGACCCCGTGGTTAAGAACAATCCCCCACAGGAGGCCCGGGTTCCAGCCCATATTTCTAAGCTCTGTTTGTGCGTGTGTTTTTGGGCGCTGTGTTTTATGAGGTATTTTATGCGGGCCAGTGTGACCTCTGTAATCCCAGGGTATTTAAACCTGCAGGAGGAGAGCCAGTTAAAGCAGCTAAAGCTTCCGCTCTTTGTCTGCCTGTCTCAGAGTGCTATACTTAAAGCTATACTCCCCTCCGTCTGCTCCTCAGACAGCTGTGCACTTGTGGTGCTGCTTTCAGGCTGTTATATGCCCCCCAACCCGGCTTGGAATGTCCAGCCATATCCTTTAGCCGCAGTCACCCACAAGCCTGTTCTGTGGATTCGGGAAGCGCGCAGACGAGCGCATTCTCTCCTCTGAAACACGCTGATGTCACGCAGCACTTCCTTTCACAGCACAGCCTCGGGAATAGGGGAAGACTTTGCATGCGCAGCTTTGCGCAGGCTGACCGTGAGCACCCATCTGACCAGCAGGGGTTGCTGGTGAGAGACGAGACATGGACAATCCTGCTGACTGATACCTCCCACCCTGGGCCGATGCTACAGAAAATTGTACATGGCTCTACAGGGGCAGCTGGCCACAGTTGTCATTGGGAAAGGTCTGGATTTGATAGCTGATCATAAGGTCCATTCGTACGCAGGAACATTGCCTTAATAAGATAAGCCATCCATGCCTCTGTTTGTGGTTTACCAGCTGCCACTAGTGGCTATACACATGGATGGGTAAGGGATTATATGAAAGAGTGGACTTAATTCATTTAGCACCTTCCCTGAAATTCAGTGAGTGCTCCACTGAAGGAGCTTGTGGGTGGGGGTGACATGAACCTCGAGGTGGAGCACCTACCTGGGTGAAGAATGGCAGCCATTTCACACATGAGCGCTGAGTAAGGGGAGGGTCAGGAGGGTTATGGAATTACAAAAAATATCAAATATCAAGTTAAACAAGTGAGGCCTAGCACAGTCCCTTCTCCACTGCTCAGCCTGCACCTACGTGAGAGGTGACGTCACAGCTTCACTCTATGTTCCAAAGGCATGCTGGGTAATCCCAGGGGTTATGGTGGGGGGCGGGGGGGGGGGGGGGGGTTGAGAGGAGTGGTGGTAGTGGGGAATGGGGGGGGGTAAGTGGCACTTTGGTGTCAGTTACATGTTAATGGAGCAAGAGGCAGGCATCCAGTGGCCAAGAGAGAGAGAGAGAGGGAAAGAGAGAGAGGCAGAAAATATGTAACACCCGACAGATCAGACGTACATCGCTATACACGTTTAACAACACAGAGAAAGGGATCCCCTCTCAGTTAAGACCTTTATTGTTATTTCTCTGAGGGTTTCTCTGCCATTTCTAGATATTGCATTATCCATGTGCGATGTAAATGATACTTTTGCACTTTTTTTTGTGTACCACAAGGTCGGCCACAACAAATCCTCCATGTCTGTGTTTTTTTTCTCGCACCCTGCCCCTCCCCCTCACCCCCTCACCCCCCCACCAACCAACTTGTATAAGTAAAAATGTTGCCTTTTTTCGCTTGTCAGTGCTTGTCAGGAAGGGGGTTGCTTGCAGGGGCCGGGTTGGAGCGTTAGGTTTCAGTAAATACCTGCAGCTGCCTGGGCCTCAGAAACCTGATCCGCCTCTGTGGTCACTGTTAGCGGAGGGGGCTCGGGTTTCCACCCATCCCCAACCCGGTTCCACCCCCTCCACCGCGCCCGTTTCCAAACATCACCCTCAGTACACAGAGTTTCCCATATTTAAACATGGGAAGGCTTGGCTGTCTGTGTGCCCCTGCGTCCCCCGGCCCCGCCACCTGGCCGCGTCGTGAGGTTAGGGGAACGTCCTCTGCGCTCTCGCCAAAACAATCACCCTCTCCGACACCCCCTACCCAAACCCCCCCCCCCCCACACACACACACACACAAACACACACCCCAATGTTTTGATTCTCTGGGGTTCTCACCACAACGTCTCAACCAATAAAAAGTCTGGAAAGGAAGAATACTGAAGAAGGGAGAGGGAGAGAGGGAGAGAAAGAGGGAATCCGCTGTTATCACTGCTAGCCTGGATAAGGTTGGGGGGGTGGTGGGGAAAGCTGGAATCTCAGGGCACTCCCACATATGTGTGTTATCTCAGTCTTCACTTGAGAAACAGTGTCAATAGTCTTGCTCTTTTATCTGCCTATCTGACCTTGGGAAAACCCTGAGAAACTTCACAGCAAGGAAACAAAAAGGCCATGACACCGTGCGGATCATATGGAAACAGAGGGAGTACAGTTATCAAAAAATAAGTCATTTTTAAATGCTCTGTGTATATGTTAAAATGTTGGTCCTCAATATAAATACCGAAAGAGGGGAGAGGGGTCGTAGAACCACCAAAGCGCTGCTTAACAATGGATGTGAGACATTCCCGCCCTGCCTTTCTTGCGATACATTACAGTGGCAGGAATCGCATGTGTAGATCTCAGGGGACTTTTATTTGCCGGCTCTTATTTTGCCACCATTCGCGGCGAATGCGAGTGCCGTGGGGGCTCGGGGGCTGGACGGCGTGCCAGGGGCCTCTCCGCTTCTTAATGGTGGCAGCAAACACGCTTAGAATAGTCCTGCGCTTTTTACGATGAGGCTATGGGACGGTCTGCCTTTTCCATGAGAGAGAACACAGATGAACACAGCCTGTCTCTCCCTGTTTCTCTCTCTCTTTTCTCTCATCTTTCCACATCTCTCCCTCTCTCTCTTTTTCCTCCTTCTTCCCATCCCTCTTTTCTCTCTCTCTCTCTCTCCCTCTCTCTCAGATGCAGTGGACAGAAACCAGGACACTCCTCACCGCAAACACATTTACCCAGTCTCTCATTCATAAATCACTCCTTTCTGTGCTTCACATCGAGAGAGACAGAGCAGAAGCCAAGCGAAATTCTAGCCTCGCTAATGGCAGCTAGCGTCGGTAGTACACAGATGGTTTATTGTCCTGCTAGGCTGTGTAGAGGACTTTAAATATGTTTTTTTATTTAATTTTTTTCTGCCTTAAATAATGCCTGAAGTAATGTGCTCAGTTCTCATTCTTGAGAACAGGAAGTGAATGCCTCCTGCATTTCCTTGCTCTGCCAGTGGGTGGCGCTGTCTTAGCTGATGAAACTCAGCATGTATCTTACTGCTGTGTGAATGCAGGCATGCCCTCTTAAGGGTGTTAAAGAGTGGATCATTTTTTCAGGCCTTTTCAGCCCTGAAGTGCCCCCATTGCCTCTTTTATTTATTCCGGTTCTCAAGAGAAAATTTGTCCAATTAGAATTTTTGTTTTTAATTACCATTTTGATGACTGGAGATGGTGTTTAGGGTATTACCTAATCAGCCCACGATCCCCACTTTTTATCCTGCAGATTTTAAAGCAGCACTTTTCACATTTACTTGTTTTTTTTCTTTTTTACCTCGGGGTGATAAGAAAAAAAAACAACTGATGATAAAATTAGATTTTGCATGTGTGCGTGAGTGAATGTCTTTGTGTGCCTGTGTGTCGGCGTGAATGTCTGTGTGCATGTGCGTGTGTGTGAGTGTGTGTGTGTGAGACCATGTGTGTTTGTGATCGGATGTGTGCATATGTGCGTGTTTGTGTGTGTATGTGCATATGTGATCGTGTGTGTGTGATTGTGTGGTACTGAATGTGTGCGTATTTGTGGGTACGTGTGTACACGCATATGCAATTGTGTGTGTAAGTGAGTGTGTGGTAATGTGGGTGTGTGTATGTCTGTGTGTGTGTGCATGCGTGTGTGTGTGCGTGTGTTTGTGCGTGCATATGTGTATGTGTGTGAGCGCGTGCATGTGTGAGTGAGTGTGCATGTGCGTATGTGTGGTGTGTGTGTGTGTTTGCATTTGTGTGCATGTGTGTGTGTGTGTGAGTGTGCATGAGTGTGCGTGTGTGTGTGTGTGTGCAAGTATTCGTGTGTGTGTGTGCGTGTGCAAGTATTTGTGTGTGTGTGTGTGTGTGTGTGTGTGTGTGTGTGTGTGTGTGTGTGTGTGTGTGTGTGTGTGTGTGTGTGTGTGTGTGTGAGTTTATGTTCCAGGCCCACTCTGCCAAGCTTGTCTGCATCTCTATCTCTCTCAGCTCATGGCAAACATTTCCTGACAGACGGTTTTACCACTCTTCCCCTGGGAACATCACTCACAGGCACACACACAGATACAGACACACTCACAGTGCCTCACACTCGCAGATACAAACGATCACACACACATACAGAGACACACTCGCAGATACATATGGACACTGTCACATACACACTCACACACCATACACACATGCTCTCAGATACATATGGGGGGACACACAACCATACACATACCCCCTCCCCCCTCCCCCACACACAAACACACACACTCACAGACAAACACACACATTGATTCACCAGACAGAAAAACACATCAACACACACACTCTCATGGGTTCATCAGACAGACACACAGATACACACACACACACACACACACACACACACACACACACACCCCAGACTGCATATGGCATGGCACTCTGTGCAGACTCATAGTGGCTACAGCACCTGAGTGAGTCCTACCAGCTCATCCCATCACTTACACTATATGAAGAAGTACATTGCAACCTGCAGCACCTGTGCGGCGGCCACCAGGACCGGGCCAGACGCACCTCTCTCAGGACACTTTTGGGTCGGCTGCTATTGCTTCTGACTCTGGGCAGATTGTGCATCTTTCACTGCCTTCCATTGCTGATTATGGTGATTAATTCCTTATAAACGGTAATTTGTTAGATGTGTTAATTGTGTCCTTTCATTTTTTTATTAAAATTATTGTGTACCATGTAATGATATGGTGTAACATATTGAAATTCAGACATTTATCATATGCTTTTATCCTGAGTGACTTGCATAGCTTATCTTTTTTTTTTTTTTTTGCATGGATGTAGTTTGCACAGCTGGAGTTTTACTGAAGCAATTATGATTAAGTACATTGCTCAAGGGTATGACAACTATCGCGCAACCTCGGAATCAAGCCTGCATCCTCTCACTTACAATTCCAACTGCCAGACCACTACACTGCACTGTTGTCACCCTGTTACGACCCTGTTAAGTAGAAACTGGAGACCATGAAGACATGTTAGACTTATTTCCTGATGTGAGGCAAAGAAATGCTCACAGTACTGAAGCAGAGAGTGGTGATGTAGGAGTTTACGGAACTGTTTGGAAAAGTCACACCCCCTCATTTGACCAGTAACTTAATAAACAGGAAAGCTACGTCACATCTGTAATATATGCAATAACGTGGGCCATGGCATATGGGAAATCATTTTAGGGGGAAGTCAGAATATTGACTTTTTATGACCGAAGGTATTCATGCTTTCAGTGAGATATCAGTTTTCGGGCTTGAACCATTTTCAACACCATTTTCAAACGAAGGATGTGGTGTATGGCATTAAAATGTCAGGATGACTTCAGTACGATTTTAAAGGCTCCCTTTGTGCATGGCAGCTGCCTGAACGCCCCCATTACGCCCCCTAAACGTCCTCCTTTGACCCCCCCCCCCCCCGCAAGTCCCATGTCAACCTGTCTGCCTGCCAGGACCCCCCAAGGTGATGGGGGTGGCACCCTCCTCCCTGTCAGTTGTCATTGCTGACATACTGAGAGAGAAAGAGAGAGAGAGAGAGTGAGAGCACGGAAGAGAACAAGGTTTTCCAACCTTGGTTTTTTTAAACTGACAGGACCGTCTGAGTATAAAATCACACATTTTGTACCAGTGCTTTAATTCTGCTCGTTTTTTATGAGCAATCAAATTTAGGGACAAAGTCAGAATTGTGCTGTTTGTTTTTTTTTTACAGATTATCCATTCATTTATGGACAGTTTTCAACCTTGAGAGAGAGATAGAGAGAGACAGAATTGTCTGTGATCCCTGTGTCTGCAGGACAAAGAAACCCCACGGATGAATGGGTTGGCATAGGAGCATTTTTGTGTTTTGTCAGGAGCCAACAATATGAAATGTCCACCCTTATTAGGGTCAGGTCACTGGCAAGCCATATATAGCTGTAACATAAACGTGTATTTAAAATGAGAGCAATTAAAAAACACACACACATACAGTACATAGACAGAAAAACAAATGAAACCTCAGGATCGGTTTGAATAACCGGAGGAAAAAATCAGAGCCCGTGGGTTTCAACTGAACGCGGCAGTCAAAGTCGCCGCTTAATCCGCCCTCAAATACGAGGGGTTCAGCCTCTCTGCCAAAGGAAACAGGGCATTACTGCCTGGCTGGTCCAGCCGATAGCAGAGCGAAACGCAAGCCTGGGTTTTCAGCGATAATTGATAATGATTATGCCTCCAAAATATGACAAACTCAATGCAACGATTTCCTGTGATGAGTTATTATAACAGAAACCGCCTCCGTATATACATACTTTGATGAAACTCAAGAAGGGGGCTGCAAAAATTAAAAAAAAAAAAAAAAAACTAAAAAAAAATATGGCTCCTTAAAATAACAAAAAATAAAAATATCAGTGGAGCATATAACTCTATTTAGTACTGCAGCTTAGAGTATCCTTAAAATGATTCTTAATTCTCTCTCATTTTGTGTTTTTTTTTTTTTTTTTGCTCTGCAAATCCCCTCAAGCTCTGCTGAACTTCAGCGCCTGAGCTGGTACGTCAAACTGTCACCATGGTAACCCCTGGGAGACTGATTAGTCACATGATGCGATACACTCACCTTGTGCCCCCACTGGCACACGCCCCCTCTCCTGTCTCCTCTCTGTACCCTGTCCATATTCTTAGAGCGTCTTAGAGAGGCAGAGCTGATCCAGGTTCAGTTTTGAGTTTTAGCTCTTAAATGGATAAGGTTTTGGATCCCATTTCTATTGATAATGAGAATATACAGACGGGGGAAAAATGATTCCCATGCTGAGGTGCATCACCAGTACAGATCTAAAATCAAAAAAGCTGATTTTGTATTTCTGATAAATTGATATTTCGTTATGTGAAGTTTCCAGAAAGGCTCTGGGATGATCGTTGAAATTTAAGCTCTCGGTCTGTCATCTGTCTCTTGCAAAACTCTTGACATTCATCAGAAAAAAAAGTATGTTAAAAATTTCTTTTGACTAATCATGAACACTGACTTTTATTCCTCAAGAACATAATAATGTAAGAGCATGCAATGATGAAAGCGAGCCGTTCAGCACCAAACAAGATACTCAAAAGTTTTGACTAAAAACGCGAATACAGTAGGCAGGTCTCTGGAACTCATCTTCTTTTGAAGGGCACCTGGGGTTCTTTTTAGTGTAAAAACATCAGCAGTTAACCTGACTCTTTCAACATGACATTCATGTGAAATGCAGAAAAATGAAATGCATGCATGTAATTGCAGAAAAATTGTGTGTGTGTGTTTGTGTGTCTATGTGTGTGTTTGTGTGGACTTTTGCAATTTTAAAACAGTTACTAAAATGAAATACTGGCATGATTATGTTGGTGTACATGCCAACATGCATTGCACTGTCATTTACCTCCCCAGGCTCGCTGTGTAAATATTACTCAGTTTCTCTGGGATTTGATTTTATCACAGAGCAGTCCGAGTTGCCTTTTGTAAGCCTTTTCTGGAGCGGACGTTTCATTACCTCGTTGGCTGGTATCCATGTCATTTGGATTTACTTACATGCAGTGTGGCTTCAGTACAGATGCTATCCCACAATCCCTTTCTCAGGCACTCCTGAGGAGGGCTGAGGTGGAACCGTGCTGGAGTGCAGGTGTAAGCCGAGTCACGGCGTTCTGCGTTAGCTTAGATTATTGTGAGCGCAGTTTAAGCGAGGGTAGGTCTGGCGCCTTCAAAAAAAAAAATCAATTAACCTCACCTCTCTCACCATAAAGGATGCCACTCCGTAATGTCTGTTTTTGTTTGTCACAGACCAGTGCGGGTCTTTAGCGATGGCTTACAGTCGCCTCCTACGCTGTTAAAAGCAGGATGAATGCATGACGCACTGCAAAGCTATGCTGGCGCGCTCCCTCTTTTAAGATTTTGCACACTGTTTTCGGTTGACTGCAGTTTTTTTTTTTAGAATCTATTATTAGTTCAGAGCACATGAAAAACTCAAGAAGCTACACCGATATACTTTCATTCTTTTGCCCCTCCCACAGATTCCCCTTGCTTGGGGGGGATGGCCGTTGTGCTGTCGTCATGGCCACCGTGTTCATAGTCACTGGACTCGCTGTCCCTAAGGGGATTAACTCACAAACTATTACCGTCACCCCTCAAACCAAGCGATTTCACCTCCCCGCATCCCCTGAGCTGTACCCTTCTACACCCCTGCAACCTAAGGCTAGCACCAGCTAAAACCATCAATCCCTCCAAGTAAAAAAGTCGCCATCTGTAACTATGACAGTAACCTCCTGAAACTAATAGTCACCCCCTAAAACTAATACAGTCAGCCCCTAACACTATTACGGTTACCCTCTAGTCATGCAAACCCAATAACTCCTTCACTATACCATGTCATTGTGCAGAAGGTCAAATACAGAACAGCTATCACAGCTTGCATTATTTTTACATACAATACCTTGCGATGGTGGATCAGCAGTGCAGCACCTGGGAAGTGAACCTGTGGAATTTTCCGAAACCCTTCACAGTGAAACACTAGTGCACGCCTGAAGGAGTCCCAGCAAAGTCACTCTCTGAACATCAACATGCTCTTTTTACTTTGTCATTTTGCCCCTTTTTACCGAACCGAATCAGGTAACAGACTGTATACACCAATGTTTTTGTTTTTTTTTGTGAAACATTAAATTTGAAGATTCAAGACCATTCTTCAGCTGTAATTCATGCGCTTATTAAAAATAAGAATTGTAAAAATGTCAGATAGTGTATTTTATTAGGCTAGTACAATATGTCATGCCATCCATGGATCTAATTCTAGTGTAGTGGGTAATCAGTCGCTAGTTAGCTACAGACCTAGTGTTAGCCAAATAATGTATCCTGTTAGCGATGGGCCATCATAGCAGAATATATAGATGTACATACAAAGCTGTCAGTCCGGAGAAAAATGACCCTTAGAAGCAAATCAACGGGAGGATATCAGATCAGTGCTGTGGTTTACAGGCACGTGCGTTTGGTCCCAGAGCGCAGAGGAAGGTTCTGGAAGTTGTGTTTTCTTTATTTTGTGGTTAGACACCCTCAAGTTAGGAAACTCTGAGGGATTTCTGGCCCCGTTTCGGCAGAATGCGATGAGGACGAGAGAGCGAAAGTGCCGTTTTGGAACGAAGCCCCTCCATTCTCTGCTGAACATCGGTCGCCTCTTGTGTTGCCAGCTCCTCACAGCAAAAACAGGGGCAGCATCTCCCTCAAAAGTGTCTTTTTGTGGACAGATGTCATTGGCGCCTGGGCTGGAGGTTATCCAGAAGGAAATTAAGCTTATTTTCTGCTCTCGCCTTTCATTTCAGGAGCTATCATTATCGGGTCTGATAAACACATAATGGTGCATTTTGGCTTTTAGATTACTTGGTGAACGAGCAACATAAATGGCACTGGGGCGCTGTAAAAAGTCTCGAAATCGGGCACAAAATTGCTAGGTTGGTGACACCCTTAGCCCCTCCCACAATTATGATG
>CM040749.1:6086486-6108986 GCA_022829145.1 Albula goreensis
AGGTACTTGTATGACTGTAGGTCTGTCAATAGCATGTCTGCCACCATAACTTATCTTATAATCTTAATAATATATCCATGACTGGAACTTATCTTGGTAAAACATCGAGTGTTATCCTTTCAGAAGCATGTTCATGACTGTAACTGATTTTAGTAACACAGCACCGATCGGCATTGCTTCCAGTAATTTTATTGACCATGGCCTTGCCTGTGTAATCATTTCTGCCTACAATCCCCAGAATGCATTGCCTGGTTTAATCGCCATGTCCTTTTATAGCATGCAGACCCCCAAAGCCATGTCCTCCTTCTCCAACCCCATTGTCTGTCTTGAGTCTTGACTGACTGTCAGCCCACATTTTCCTCTTGATGAGGCTGACCATTAGTAAACTGTCTCGCTCTGAACTTCACCTTCTCCATCCTCCTTAAGCTATATTCAATCAAATGTGCTAAGCACCTCTAAGGGCATATACAATCTAATTAAAACAGACTGAAGTTTCTTTAAGACCATATGCTATTCTGTTTTAAAACAAAAAGAACAGATCACAAAAGTCATATTTGATTGTCTCTATATAAATATATGACAAACTCAGAAAAAAAAATATGTTGCAGAGTCTTTATTGAATTGCACAGTCCTTTAAAGACACTAAGTGTGTTTGATTGAATTGCACTCCTTGTCTTGTTGCCTAACGGCTGTGAGATGAGGTCATTTACATGCCAGTTTGGTAGCAACACATGTAGCTAAAATACTTGGTGCAGTTGCAGTAGAAAGTCATTCACTGCTTAGTGGTGTGTATCTGTTGAGTGCTGCATTGCACACCCTCTTCACTGAGGTAGCTGCATCAGTAGTGCGCGTTCAGTAGGGACACAAATGAGATTGATGTTCCTTGTTTCCCCAATTAATCTGGAGGATTTAGCCCTGACAGCTCAAACTGTAGACTGAGGAGGCTTGAAGGAAAATCCCTGTGAATATACAATCCGATGTGTGCCCATTCACACACATACATACACACACACACACACACACACACACACACACACACACACTCACACATGCACACACACACATATACACACACACACATACAGTCAGAATTGGGAGTTTTTACTGTTTTTCAGGGCAGTCTGACTGTAACAAGGACATACCTTCAATACAGTTAGCCTCACCACTTGTTTTACCTTGGAGTTGTCACAATGTTGCAAACTATTGAGTTGTTACAGTGTAACAGATTTGTCACCCTGGTGAAGCATTTCAATGTTACAAAACTGTGACTGTGGCATTCTAAGCGTGTAGCATTTTGGAGGGGAGGTATTACAGTGTAACACAGTAGTCAGCATGGGGAAGCATTACAGTGTGACAGAGCAGTCACCTCTGTTAAGCTTACTGTCATTTTGCAACACACATACAACACACACACACACACACACACACACACACACACACACACACACACACATACACACTCACACACACACACACACACACACACACACACACACACACACACACACACACACACACACACACACACACACACACACACACACACACACACACACACACACACACACACACACTCACACACACACAAACATACACATACACATGCAGATGCCCAAGTGCTATCATGCTGGCTCCATTTCCTTCACAATTAAGGCTATGGGGCCTCTGGCTTTACAGTGGTACACAGTAGCATGGGGACCTTTATAGTGTTACACGTCATTCTATATGGGGGCACTTTACAGTGTCACACAGTACTTAGCATTGTAAACTTTACAGTGTCACATAGCACTCAGCATCGGGAAGCTTTACAGTGTCACACAGCCATGAGCACTGAGAAACACAGCAGAAGGATGTCAGCAAGTTGTTTTAGGAGGAAGTACTTTTTCAGCCAAAACACTCATACTTTCACTGACGTGTCAGTTTTTGAAATCAGATCACTGCAAACTACAGGATGTGAAATATGTCTGGAAAATGTCAGGATAACTCCAGTAGGCCCTCAGAACTAAGTGAAGCCTCACCTCTCTAAGTTTGTGTGGAACAGCTCAAACTGAGCGGGAGCCCACCTGTCTAAGCTGGCAAGGTGAGCGGCAGAGATAATCAGCGGGACTTGGGCGCGCGGCGGGGGTGTTGGATGGTGGTATGGGCCCAGCCTCGCTCCCGGGGCCAGCCTTTTTCCTCTCTACATCACACACCCATGTACACGGGGGCTGCTGCCAGCCAGGCTCCCCCTGCAGCCGGCCCATATTCCCTGCGTCTGGGCAGGCTGGCCGGGCCGGCTCTTTGGCAGGTTGGCGTGGCTGATTGGCCGGCTGCTGGGCTAGCGGTACGGGGCCCTGGCGGTAGGGCGCGGTGCCCCGTGCCAGGCGCTAGCGTCTGGGTGCACTGGCAGCGGCAAGCGCCTGTTGGGCCGGCGGCGGCCCGCGCCAGAGCCTCATTAGCACTCTATGCAAATGAGCTGGCGGCGGGCCAGAGGCCCCGTAGCCTTAATGCGCATGAAATTGAGCCTGCATAATAGCACGTGGGCATCTGTGTGTGTGCGTGTGCGTGTGTGTATTTGTGTGTGTTGTGTGAGTGCTTGTATGTGTATGGTGTATGCGCGTGTGTCTGTGTGTGTGAGTGCTTGTATGTGTATGGTGTGTGCGCATTTGTCTGTGTGTGTGTGTATGGTGTGTGCGTGTGTGTTTATTTGTGTGTTTGAGCTTGTGTGTGTGTGTGTGTGTATTTGTGTGTGCTTGTGTGAGTGCTTGTATGTGTATGGTGTGTGCGCGTGTGTCTGTGCATGTGTGTGCGTGTGAGCGTGTGTGTTTATATGTGTGTTTGAGCTTGTGTGTATGTGTGTGTGTGTGTTTAAACAGGGTCTATGAGGGAATCAGCATTAGCACAGACTCGGAGTAACTGGAACTGAGGGGAGAGAGGTAGAAAGGGAGAGAAAGAGAGAGAGAGAAAGAGAGAGAGTCAGTGTCAAGCTCACAGACAGTGTAATGAGCATATTTCTGACACACCCTCCACTCATCTGCCTCTCTGTCCAAGTGTGTGTGTGTGTGTGTGTGTGTGTGTGTGTGAGTGGTCCCACCTGTGTGTCACTATGCTAATTTTTGGACGTGTTTTATGAGTGTGGTGTGCAGGTGTACATGCATATCTGTTTGTATTGAAGTGTATGTTTTTAGATAGTATGTGTGTGTGTGTGTGTGTGTGTGTATGTGAGTGTGTGTGTGTGTGTGTGTGTGTGTATGTGCGGTCCCACCTGTGTGTCACTATGCTAATTTTTGGATGTGTTTTATGAGTGTGGTGTGTAGGTGTGCATGCATATCTGTTTATATTTAAGTGTATGTGTTTGGATAGTATGTGTGTGTGTGTATGTGTGTGTGTGTATGTGTATGTGTGTGGGTGTGTGTGTGCTTTTTTCATTGTATAAGCCTCTATCCATGTGTGTGCATGTTTGTGTTTTTCTTGTAATCCTGTGTGTGTTTTTATTTCATTGTATAAGCCCCTCTGTGTAATATCCTGTGTTTGTGTGTGTGTGTGTGTGTGTGTGTGTGTGTTTAATTGTGTAAGTGTCTGTGTGTGATTTTTCAGTAAGCGCCTGTGTGTGTCTCGCCTTCACGGCTCGTTGCTCTGATGTCACAGTGTCATTTCCATTGGAGGCAGGGGATCAGGGGGCGTTATTCTGTGTGTGTGCGCGCGTGTGTGTGTGTGTGTGTGTGTGTGGGAGGGGGTGGGGGGCGGGTCTAGAGCAGCGCTAATGGCCCACAGTGTGGTGAGAGAGGCTTTAATGAACCAGAGACATCATTCAGATGAGAGCTCCCTTCCAGCAGCCCTCTGTCCTGCTCGCCCTCAAACAGAAAGACAGACAAGCAGGCAGGCAGACAGACAGACAGGCAAGCAGGCAGACGGGCAGGCAGGCAGGCAGGCAGGCACACGGAAACTTTGCAATGCTAGGTGCTGAGCTGACTTCAGCCGATTGAATTACTTAACCAGCGTAGCTGAAAAAGATACTGTCCAGACAACCCCTTTGACCTCCTAGCTTACATGGAAGGACGTTGGGAAAGGACAGGACACAGAGGTGTTATATGGGAACCCAGAATAGACACGGTGTAGGGTAGGTATGTTAGCTCTGGAGATCGCAGACAGCCTCGTTTTATCTTGTGAGAGATTGGTCGAATTGGCTTTTTTTTTTTTTTTTTACCCGGGATTCTATTTGGCTTCAAAAACAACATTTTAATTAACTGATTTCTTCTACCATTGGACCAGACAGCTCACATATTCATACCTGGTTTCTGAGTTTTGTTTATGGCGCCCTAAAAAAAATGGTTTGGTTTGTATGTGTTTAGAGACACAGCTCGTCAGTCCTCCATCTGTCTCATGTTTGTCACTGTGCAGAGCCGAAATGTTTTGAGCACGTAGAGCTCTAAAACCTTGGGGATTATCACCTTAATTGCCGAAGAAACTGCCAAATTTCAAAAAGGAACACAGAACAATGATGTCCATGTTTTGTGTAGGAGCCCGCAGGGTTAGCTGCACAGCCTGTTCGCTCTCTCTCTCCCCCTCTCCCTCTCTCTCTCCCTCTCTCTAACTCTCTGGACACCGTCACGCTAATTTAGGAGGATAAACGTCATCATATTGTTGACTCTAAATCTCAAATCCTGATCCACAGCTTAATCCAGTCGCCATAACAACCTGCGGAGACAGCGGATCTTACCGAAAAATGCTATATCATTTTATGGTCAGAATTTCTTATTACTATTTTTTTTTTTTTTGACCAGGGCTGTCTTTTATTTTCTGTCACGCTGACCCTAAATCCATTTCAGCGCCCAGCATTTCATTCTCACACGCATGTCCATAGGCCCCGCCCATTCACTTTGAAGCCTCGCTGCTTGAATAGATAGAGGCCTGAAATGACTTCACAATGGATTCATGTTTTAGCGTCTGCTGTTAAAGGGTATTAAGGGGATCATCAAGACGCGCTAAGAGACAGAGAGAGACTGGAAACGTTGCGTGCATTTACATGTGCGTGTCACGTTTAATTATCAGCCAGAAATTACATTACATACAAAGATGCGTGCAATTCCTAATTATCAGAGGGAAATTAAGCATGATCAACGCACGGTTAGTGTTTGATGTTAATCAGACAGAAATAAGACATGACCAAGAACACGGGTGATGTTTAATTATCGGAGAGGAATTAGACAATTGCAAACCTGTGAGAAGTTTAATCTTTGAGCAGGAATTAGACATGATCACATGTATGCGCAGGGTTTAATTATCAGAGATTATTCCCTACTTTACATTTCAGTGCACAATGGACTCGCCCTCCCAACAATGTCTTGGTAGTTACGACAGGGGCCCCATGCAGTGCATTGTGGGTAAAACTCTGATCTAAGCACATTGCCCTGGCTTGAGGTTGTGAGGCTGTGAATTATCACATGACTAAGTTCATGATTCCAGAGTAAGGAGAAGAGTAGTGTCTTCCATCGTAGACAGTGAAATCTCTACAGATCTCAGGACTCTCTTTTACTAACGTTATGGAGGCAGCACTGTCTACAGCAACGATCACCAGGCCAGTCTTATTCTCAGTTAGGCATTGGTCTGTTTCAAAGTACGTGTTTCATGGACGCGTGACACCAGAACAGCTCATGTTTCAGCAGCTGGTTTGAATAACTACATTCTCCTCAGACTTGTTGCCTTCACCGTCGTGATGCTGTCATTTTGAGGCGATTGGTTTCCTATGGGAAGAAGGCAGGAGCGTGGAGCGTGGCTCTGACCTGCACTGGTTATGCTGACGTTTATGGTGGGGAGGTGTAAGGCTGATACAGCAGATTAGGAGAAGGGTCATTAAGAATGTGCTCTTGGTCCCTCATATGCAGGAGAGGGCGAGGCTACGCTCAAAAGAAATTACAGAGAACATCTTTTCAGAAGTAGCTCACTGTCTGTCTGTTTGTCTGCCTGCCTGCCTGCCTGCCTGCCTAACTGTGTCTAGTCTTGTCTCTGTGATCTGCCGTCTGTATGTTGTTCTGTCTGCTCCCTCTCTCTTGTCCCCTTGTGTAATTTCCTTCACCACAGGTAGGAGCTGCCACAGCCATTTGTGTTTGTGTTTTTGGGTTGGAGGATGATGAATAGCAGAAGCTAATTTATTGCTTGATCTATGCAGTGTGGTTCAGGTCACTATTGTAATTTTTAGTTTTTTTATTTTTTGGAGGCAAAACATGATTTGTGTTTTTGATGAATCAAATGAATCAAACACAGTTGCACACAATCTGAGAATGAGGGTCACCTGATCACACACTGTTAGTGGGGAAGGTGTTGCCCCACACTTTCACATATACAAACACTGTCTGCCTTTTTTTTTTTTTTTTTTACAGATAATTGATATCATAACAATCAAACACAGAAGAGCTTGCTTTTGTCTCTTGGCTAGCTGAGGATTGACTGAAATGTTGAAATTGAGGTCATGTTGTCATGGTATTACTTTTATTTTCATTTTTTTTTCTTTTTAACTGAGATATCAGATTTCTGTTTTGAGAGAAGATTAAAATATGCTGTGTTGTCATTCAAAAGGCAGTAAAATAATGTGTGACTTAGCTGAATTTAAGAGCATGTCACGGTACTAGTGTAGGCCCACCTGGGAGGACCAACAGCCCAGGTGCTGACCTGGATCAGCTCTGTGCCCTAGACAGGAAGTTGGCCTGGTTGTGGTTTCGGCTGGCCACAGGATGGGGTATTTAACTCTTTCAATGGGGTCAAACATTAAGACACCACACTGGTTAAACCCATAAATCTGGGTATTTTATGTTGTTGGTCACCTTATGGACTGAAACATGAGCTGTAAGTACAAAAGTGTAGATAGAGGATTAGTTTTGCCATGTCGCTCAAAGGAGTTATGGTTGGGTGAGGGTAGAGACTCCTGATTGTAGGTTGGTGACGTACAATGACACTTTTGCCCGTGTTGTCAGTGGGTGATGTCACATATGAATTGAAAGCACCTGCCACAGTACTTCAGGACTTGGGCCTACAGCCAGAGGTTTCATCCGCATGCTGAGAACTGATCGGTTTAAAACGGAATCTTATTTTTTGAACGGTGTCACTGCTATGGATAGTCTGATGTTTTGGGCAGGTGCCCCTATTGGGTAAGAAGGAGCACAAAAGGAGCAAAAGGGCAGTTTAGCAGCGGGTAGCCTTCACGAGGAGTTTAAGCGCAGTGGAGTGGCAGCTCTCTAAGGAATGGGCATGGCCCTGTCCGCTACTGGATGGCGAAGTCCAGGTCTCGATCCTGGAATCCAGTGAGTCTAGGCCCGTACATCACTACTCCGCTGTCTGTGCATGACCCCGCCCCCTCCGGCAAGAGAGGGGCACCTGTCCGTCAAAGCACAGGCCCAGCCTCCTTCACACCTGAATGTTCACCTGCCTTTCTGTTGCCATGCCAACTCTCACACATGTCACTGTTTTATTTTTTTTTGTCATGTTTACACGTGTGTATAAAAACATTTTCCTCAGGCATTAAAATTTTGCATGCCCCCAATTATCTATCCTTGTTTCCAAATATTATTTGTTAAACATATTTTTTTATTCTTATGTCTGCAACATTACATTCTTTTGTTGTGGTTTTGCTTTTTCATATATATATAATATATAAATTATTACTACTTATTATCTAAACTTTTTTTGCTGCTTAGCTCTTTATTTTATCAGTCCGTAAAAAAGGCCGTTATTTTTCCCCTCAGGCGAGAGATGAAGACGGCCATGCTGAGAAATTGCCCCAGCAGAGCTATGCTCAGGACACGCCCAGGCTTGTCTTCAAGATTAACAGCGATGTTCTTGTAAGAATAAAACATTTAACAACAGATAGAAGCATAAGTTTTTCTGATGGCTAATGGATGAGCATAATGCATTATTGACATATTTTAATTTCATATTCATGCATTTTGAAATGTGTTTGATATTGCAGAGGTGTTTTTTCTTTCTTGTATTACCCTAAGCTATTTTTTTTTTTGTTTTTTTTTTTGTTGTTGTTATCTTGGGTGATGAGCAGATTACATACATTTTTCATTCAAGATTATTTACTGTTTTTATATATATATTTATATATTTTTTTTAATTTTACATGTTCATTCTTCATCTTAATGTATTATTCTGGTTTTAATTTTGTTTTTCTCATTAATTTTATTGTAAATATTGAATCATGTATAAATGAAAAGAAAGTAACATGTCATCTTCCAGGCTTTATAATCTGTTCTCAGGCCAAGGGTGTCAAACTCCAGTCCTGGAGGGCCACAGCGTCTGCAAGTTTTGATCATTTGTTTTTAATTAGCAGCCGATGTAGAGCCAAGGTGTAGGCAGAAGTGGTGGCATAGCACCAAAAACTGCGGATGGAGTTATGAAAGTCATTGATTTTAACCAATCATTTTGTGGATGTTGTGAAGAACACACAGTTTTTATTTCTTTTGACAAAGTCAGTGATTGGCAAATAATTATTGCTCCGCCCATTTTTATTGTCATGATACTTCAGTGTACATACAGACCTATCAGTTATTGAAATGAATGTCTAATGTGCTGAAAGATACCAAAAGCCAGCGCACACACTGTGGATCTCCATGAATGACTAGAGTCGGATTCTCTTGCTATGGACGATTGAGCTGGCATCACATGACTTAGTTTAGCTTTGTTTAATCCATACACCCATTTCCCCAACACAGTTCCTTATATTACTATTACAGTGTCTTTACTGCAAACAGTAATACATAGTACATCTGACAAGCACAGAATAAAGTCCCACAGCATTGCAGATCCAAGTCTGTGTAGGAGTTAGCTCAAACAGCATCCACAGGATCGATTTTGTGTATAATTTTTCGGGCCTCTTAGTGAGTGAAAAGATCAGGTTAAGCTATAGTTGCAGATATTCTGGATCGATTGACTCTGTAATGTGTGCTGTGTTGCTTGGTTTAGTGGTGTAACAGTTTTAGTGGAGCTGTGCAGTATGATGACTGGCTCAGCAGCTTGATTGGTTGATCAAAGTGAAGGATGCTGGGAGATTGAGTTTTTGTTCTGTTTCTGAGGTTGATTGTCATGCTGGTTGGTGGTGAATTTGGGTAGTAGATAGGAATCTTCAGCTGGGACAGTAATTTAGAGAGAATGCTTCTTCAAGTTTTCATGAAAGGAGCACAAGCTTTAGCAGGGCCGTGGATGTGTGAATGGTCCTTGGCTGAATGAATTTGCTGAATCATTTGCTGATTTCTCACACTGGTGGGAAATATTGACTGTGTTTTGGCTGTCAATGTTCTGTTGATGAGAATCTCAGAGTAGAGGTGCTCAACCGGGGCCAGATTTCCCGTCCATGTTTGAATCTTATCCATTACCAATCAAAAGCCAAAACCGATCCTAGATCAATGGCTCCTTTGTTGACAAATGATAAATTTTTAGTCTTGCCATTTTCACTATTTTGCTATATGGAAATATAGCATGAAGGTCTCCCCTGTCATGAATGAATTGCCATTTGGAAAGGATTCTGGTGTGGCAGGCTGAGTGTGTTTGAGTCTGACAGTTAATATCACTTTGAATTTATCTCTTCAAAAGCATGTCGCATACCAGCACTGAAGTGCTAACCTACAGCACTGGGAGTTGAATGACTGGCATGAAGCGTCAGGGGAACATACAGTTACTGTATTCTCTGTGATGTCACAAAGGAGGGAGAAAACTGACACTTCAATGTACAGTTATCGTATTCTCTGTGATGTCACAGAAGAAACACAGAAAGGAAGTGCCATTGAAACGTACAGTTAGTGTGGCTTTGTGATGTCATAGAAGAGAGATAGATGTGTCACTAGTATATTATTATGATTGTTGTTGTTGCTGTTGTTGTATTTGCCAACATCTTACCTTGGTGTGCACAGAGACAGCACAAAGCACAAAATGTACAATGTATTATTATTAAATGCTGAAGGAAGTAAATTCTTCACTTCCACAATTTGGCATTTCAGTAGTAATCTCAATTATATTACTTTTTTGTGTGTTTGTTCAGGCTTCCTTTTAATGCAGTTTTAATGAACAAAGCACCACATTAAGAACACAGGATTTAATATTTCAGTAGTTCCATATAAATAACATGTTCCATGTTCTGAGGTTCCCATACTGTTTTATTTAAAAAGATATTTTTAGAGTGGGCTGATCTTTGCAGAAATCTGTTGCTCTAAAATAGACCAATGACAAATTTAATTAAATGTATTTAAAAGTGTTTCATATGTTATCTGTGTTGATTTTTCAATTGATTTATGTGATTGGCTGTATTCCAGTGGTGTCAGCTCTCATTGTATATGAAGTGAGAAGGGAAGTTAGGAATTATTTTCTCTGTAGGAGAGACACAGACAGTATCAGGAGTGGAGTGAGAAATTCAGCAGTGCTGCCCCCTGCAGGTCAGTGGTGGTGGGTGCATCTCTTTGTTGAGTCCTGTGGAATGCCGCTCCAGTTGTACTCTTCTCTGTGAAAACACCTTTATTCTCTTTGTCTATCAGTGACATCTCCTTTCATCTACATTTGACACACAGATACAATAATGTGGTGTAATGAGTCTGTGTGTATGTGTGCATATATATTTGTGCAAACACACACACTCATATAGACTCATACACATGCTCAACAACACACAAGCAAATACTCACAGACACACAAGCAAGCACAAACACGCATACTCATGCATGCACAAACACACTCACACAAACCCTTGCTCATGCACAAACACACACATACACACACAGACTTGAATGTGCGCATACACACAAACACACCCACACATGCACACACTCACTCTCTCTCTCACACACAAACACACTCTCACGTGCATACACTCACACACACACACACACAAGTTAGCCTTTCCTCTCTTGCCTGTGGCAGTGATGATTAGCTGTGGAGTGTAGCTCTGATGTATGGGGTATTGGCAGTCCTTTTGAAGCGTTTGAGATGGTGTGGAACAGATCCATTAGGAAGTAAAGTAGGGGCTTAATGCTTTTTGACCTGCCATGTATTTTTCACACTCGGCGAGAGCAGGGGCTGTTAATTGCTTAACGAATGGCCGGGCGAGCGAACGAGCAGCGGGCGGGCGCGCGAGCGGGAGCGCTGCGGAGGGGAAATGCATCGTTATCATCCGAGCACGTCTTTATTTCGTCTGTCAGAGGAAGCACTGACCTGGACTGGCCCCGGTTCGTTAACAGTTAATCAATGCTGGAGCTAGGCAGGGTAATTACACAGCAGGGGAGGGGGGTGGGTGGGGGTGGGATAGAGGGACATGAGAAAGGGGGGGGGGGTCAGTCAGTCTCCAGGGTGCTTTTAATGACCCGTTTCACACTGCATGGCAGTCGGATTTAGCCCACGGTTCATCTTGGCTGGCCGCATGGGCGGCAGAGTCACCCGCTGCTGGGGTCACGGGACAGGGTTTGTGAGTGGCGAGAGAAAGAGAGACTTGAGTGGACCAGACTCCATAATAAATAAATAAAGCGCCTCAGAATCTGGAGGCTGATCCAGGACCAGGTGTTCTCTGCCCATGTCCTAATCGTATCCATTATGAACTAAAAGGCTAAACTGAATCCAGATCATGGGCTGTATTCATATCATAGCAGGAGTGCTGAGTTACCCTTTGTGCATCTCCTCAGCTTGTTCATTATGAACTTTGGGGCAAAACTGATTCCAGATCAGCACAAAAAATGGCATAAACATATTCCCAAACCCAAGCTTCAAATATACGTGCACAAAAACACAAACACTGCCACACACATGCACATAAACCTCACAAACACACAAAGGCATAAATGCACACACACACACACACACCCACACAGCTGGTCGGTGATAAACGTCTTGGTGCCACTGTCGCAGTGAGCTGATTCACACTGGCACAGTGGCCGCGGTCCTGGGGAGATGAGATGTGTGAACGCACACGGCTGAACACTGATCTCCCTGATTCACTCTTTATCAGGACACACTGAATGGGCCCGGTGACAGCTCCATGCTTCTGCTTAGCGGGCCCGAACCCTGATCGCTGTACTTCGCAGGGTCGCGATGGTGTGATAGCAGAGGCACACTGGAGATAGCCATATTATGCACTGAGATTGACAGCTGCCACTAACGGTGACTCAGCACAGTTGGAACGGGGCGGGTCCAAGAAATAACGGAGGGTGATGGATGGATAGAGAGACAAATAAGAGGATGAAAATGTGTCCCGTGTTGCCAAGCTACCCCCTTCCCCCCGTCCCTGTCCCCGTCCAGTCCATACGCAGCTGGTGCGGCTCTGATCGCCGGTAATTACTCTGCAGCTCGCGCAGTTTAAGCGTGCTGATGCAGTGGATCGGCTCCTGGCCGCAGTGGAAATAAACGACCGTAATTACCTGCAACTGCAAGCATCTGTGTGTGTGCACGCGCGAGGGACAGGGGGAGCGAGAGCCAGAGCGAGAGCGAGAGAAAAATAACTCCATTAGCGTAACGCGCGGTGAAATTTCGCCCACAGTGCCGTGACTCCTAAAGTGGTTTCCATCTGTCATGTTCCCAGAAAAAAAAAAATTAAAACACATTTATAATTTAAAATATCGGAATGCGCCAGAGCCGTTGCGGCAGCCTCCGCTGTGAGCTGTGTCTCTGAGACCATGGTGGATCGCCGCGGCTTTCAAGGAAGCTCATAAGGGCAGTTTGTACTTCAGGACTCAAATGACCATCGGGGCCGCTGCGACTGCAGCATCAGGTGCAGTCGGAGCGCCCGTCCGCAGAGACACGGATGTAGGCAAGGCTACCAAACTGTTTGTATATTTACAGAAAAAAATTCTGACACCGTCCATAAATCTGTAAAAATGGTGTCTGTGGAAATTTGGCAGAATTAAAAAAGTTTGTATGAATGCTTCGTTTAAAGAGAAAAATTCCCTTTTTTTCTCACCCTAACTGGTAAGTCCACTGCAGCGACCTGCTGCTGCCGGCTCCTGAGGACAATACTGTGTCATGTGACTCCTCTGATTCACGACCAGTTCCTGCCTCTTTGCACTCTGCAGACGCATCACCAATCACACGCTGCGTCCTCAGCGGATGATGTGGTTAGCTATGTCTTCAGTGCGTGCATCGACAGGTTCCTGGCTGTCCAGGAGTGGGCGCTAGAGAGTGAAGAGTCTGACAGATTTAACTGGCTTACCCCCTATCATTCCCTGGTGAGACTGAGCCAAGTGTTGCCTTGCCAACGCAGACCTCTGGCTGTAGCCAGTTATGACGCAGTACGGACTCAAGACCTTGAGTCGCCAAGCTCACGTCTGCTTCCTGCATGAGCCACCCAGTGGCCCATATATGATTCATTTTGAGCTAAATTTGAGATTGGCAACCCTGGGTGCAGTTAACCACCTGTAGCTCAGATCTTGTACCCGTGTGGGCTTCAGTGGGAGTGGTTTGTGTGCATGGAGGGAGACTCAAAGGAACATCATGGCAAAACCTAAACATCCAGCCCGTACGCGTATCCATTACAGCAGAATGAACCGTGAATGATGAGACACTGCACAGAGTCGGTCCATTCACAGCAGGGGGACGGAGATACGGCATGTCTGTTGGATGTATGTCCCCTGCCTCGTGCGCAGTGCCGCATGCCGCAGTCTCAGCGCCTGAGCTGGCCCACCTGAGCGGGCCGGCAGCAAAGGTGAGCGGAGCAGGTGGGGACAGACGAAGGGGAAGGTGTGCGGCTGAGTCAGGGAAGGCAGAAATCACATGCTGATCTGCTGCTCAGAAGGAGCAAGCCTTCAGCCTTTTTAAAATTGATTTTATTTATTTGATAGGGACAATGCAAATGAACACAGTTGCAGTTTTTTAAGCGGACTTACTGACGATGTTGGTCATCATAAACTCATACCCTGGGCCAGTCAGTGGAGGATGAGCTCCCCCTCCCAAGGTTTCTTCCTGTCTGCTGCGCATAGGGAGTTCTTCCTTGCCATTGTCTCCATAGGCTTGCGTTTGTGGGGGTTCAGGACAGGGTTTACCGTAAAGCGCATTGTGGCAAATGTTTGTGAAATGCGCTATACAAATAAAAGTTTTATTAATTTTGTTTCAGAAGGCAGAAGCATGGAAGTGATACCTTGTACATAGAGTTTATAGCTATCTCTTATTCCCAACACATTCAGCTCAGTCTGTTCACATGACAAGAGTACATCTGCACTCTTGGAATAAAAAGTTCCTAAACGGTTCTTCACTCGTCCTGCTGGGGAAACTTCTTAAAGGTTCTTCTTTGATATGGATTTTGCTTACAGGTTCTCTGTTGAACCTTATTCTGAGGGTTATATAAAGAACCCCTTAAAGATATCTTTAAGATGAACCTCTAAGGGTTCCCCCAGCAGGACAAATGAAGAACCTTTAAAGAATTTAAGTACTTTTTTTCTAAGAGTGTATGCTGCAAAACACGTGGCTCCAAATACATTATACATACATAATAAAGCTACAATAATAGCACACATCATGTAAACATAAATAAAGCATATAGACTGCAAGTGGTATTTATGTTTTGTATAACACATTTTTCTCTTTTTATAAGTAGAGATGACATGTTTATTTGAATGACATATTCCCCAGTGCAATACACCTATCAATAAAAATTGATACAACAATACATACATTTGATACAAAATGATACAACAGAAACAGAGGTCACATGGTTAATTGTCGTAACGATCTGAAAGAAAATAACATCTGCAAAAACAATAACGATTGCAGTAATAAGCAGCAACCTGTTCCAAGTCACAACTGGAGCAAGGGTTACGTCTCTCAGACTATGGCTGGTAGCTAACGCTGTCAGATTTGTATTGTCTTTCCTCTCCCATGAGAATTAGCATTTTATACTCGTTTGGACAGGAAGTTTTGGTTTTATTTATAAAATAAGAAGAAAAATCTCTAATTGCTTTATATTAATCACATTTAATTAGGCGCTTCTGCAGTGTCTGCAAGCGTGTCCCTGTCTCTTTCTCTCTCCCGATTTCTCCCTTTCTGTCTATCTCTCTCTCACTCCCTTTCTACCTTTCTTTCTATCTCTCTCTCTCTCTCCCTCTTTCTACCTTTCTATCTCTCTCTCTCTTTCTCCCTCTCTCCCTCTCTCTCTCTCTCCCTCTCTATCTCTCTCTCTCTCTCTCTCCTCTCTCTCTCTCTCCCTCTCTATCTCTCCCTCTCTCTCTCTCTCTCTCTCTCCCTCCCTCTCTCTCTCTCTCTCTCTCTCTCCCTCTCTCTCTCTCCTCCCTCTCCCTCTCTCTCTCTCTCTCTCTCTCTCTCTCTCTCCCATGATGTCCGGGCTGTGTGACTGCTCTGAGAGGAGGTGTTGAGCAGGGGCATATGGCTGGTACAATTGCCGTGGGGCACCTTGTGGTGGATTGTGGACCGAAACACATTAGTCTTTAGGAGACTGTGTGTGAAGGGGGAACAGACCAGAGAGAGGAGGGAGACAGAGAGAGAATGAAGGGAGTTTAGGAGGTTGAGAATCTAGTAGAGGAAGAGAGTGGCTTGGTCTGTATGTTGTAATGGTGTGTGTGTATTACAGTTTGGCGTGTGTTTGAGATTTCTGTACATCTGTGCATGGGGGTGTGTGAGGATAAATCTGTACCATGTATGTAAACGTGTAAGATTTTGTGTGTGTATGTCTGTGTCTGTATGTGTATGAATGATATGTATGCGCATGTATGTGTTTGTGTGTGTATGTGTGCGTGCGCAGAGCTCAGTGCTAATCAAATGGCGTCACGCTGCACATTAGCGTTCAGTTGGGGATTATGGTCTGGATGATGGATGTACGTCGTTGAGGGGCCTGACAGCTGATTAATGCCTTAATTATCTCTCCTGAGCTGCTGCCACTTCCCCTTTGAGCCGCTGGAGTAAGTGCTTTGCCACGCGGTTAACTTGACAAAGCCCCACTCGGCACTCGTCTCGCTTGGCTGGGGTGGCGCACCGCAGTCCGCTTTCCACGGCTGAAGGGGCTCTGCTCTGTAATCAACTCCTCAGGCTGTGGAGAGGCTGGCTCTGCACTTGACTTGCTGGGTTGTGGAGCTCGGTAATCGACTCACTTGACTAGGGGGCAATTTGCATTTGCTAGGCTGGGGGCTCTGTAATCGACTTGCCGGCCTGGGTGGCGTCCTGCATTTAATATTGTGGTGGGTCTGTATTTGACCCACTGGACTGGCAGGGCTCTGAATTCAATAGGTTGGTGGTGACGTGATCACCTCTTTGGTCTGGGGGCAAGTGCAGCCCGGCTCTGCAATCAACTCGTTGGGCCTAGTTGCTACGCCTCAGCTTGTGAGGAAGTTCAGAACACCCTGGTTTTGCAGTCTTGACCCAGTCCCAGGCTCAGCTGGATAGGGGTATCTGCTAAGGCAGTCTCCTCAATGGACTGGAGGCTGACAGCCCAGAGCTCACGGAGAATGAATGACACTAACTTCAGAGACAGCGTACTGGCAGCCAGCCAGAAGCAACTGAGGGAGAGAGAGAGTACCGAAAGAGAGAGGAGGGGGAGAGATTGAGGGAGAGAAAGAGAGATAGAGGATAAAAGAAGGGGGAAATGGAGAGAAGTTAAGAAAGTGAGAGAGAGATAGAGAGGGAGATTGTTGGGTGGGTAGGAGGGAAATGTTTCTTTTGTGCTCACGCTATCGTCCCCATCAAACAAGTTAAATCTCTCCCCTCACCCACCCTGTGGATATCTTCTTGTGTCGGCTTTGTGCAGCGCGGCTGTCTGCGTCGCAGCTCGGCGGAATCGGACACCTGATGCCGTAACCGTAGCAGCAAACGGGAAGAGCGATCGCTTTGCTTTTTCCTCCATCTCTCAGTCACACTTCCTGCTGAAACGAAGCCAGGCTGTGCGCCGTCAGTCTCACCTCCGCCGCACCTTGGGAGACGTCTAGGTCAAAAAATATTACAGTTTTTTGGACATCAATGTGACAGGACAACATGCAGCAAAATGGCATCAAAGCCCAATATAAAAAAGAAAATAAAATTCCCGAAAACTCTCTGGCAAATACATGTACTGAAATGAAGATGTTAGACATGCTGTGTATCGATCAAAGACTTATCTTGTCAATATAGTGTGCGGTGTAATTTGAGTTCTGCTTTTTTATCCTTGCCTCGTTAACCAACCCAATACATCATATATCTGTATGTCTATATTGTGCTTTGATGCTGCTTTGTCATGTGCCACCAGTCTTCAGCTGTATTTGATCAGCATGACAGAAACGTAGCATGCATTTCTGTTATCTCTCAGTGTAAGCCCTCACATTTTTGCTCCAGGGTGATAATCCCCAAAGGTGATGGGTGATGGTCCCCTAAAGGTGATGAGTGATGGTCCCTCAGGGCTTATTTCTCTCGTCCACCACCTGTTACCCACCTCCCCCTTACAGCCCTAACCTTAAAGCGGCACTCCACCCAAAATCAATAGGATGTAGCACGCATCCAAATAAGATGGTGCATAGTAGTGACACGGAGTTTCAAGCATACCGCCATGAGGCATGTGGACTCCCAGTACTTTTCGGGCATTGATGTTAACGATGCTAGCCGGATTTGCAGTCAGTGTAGACAGCGATTTTGCATCTGTTCAGTTTCCAGGACATCCCTCAAATTTTATCCTTAAACATTGCTTGGACCACCTCAGACTCTTATCCGGTTTCATAACTCCACTTAAAAATCATTTAGATCTGCAGATGATCATGCATGTTTATTTTATGTTTTATTTATTTATTTTTTTTGTTTGAATGGCTGAGAGCCATTTGGAGATTTTGCTGGTAAGTTTGTACGCAACTGGATAGTGTTACTGGGTCTTTGACAGAATTTGGTTGCAACAATAAATTTGTTTCTAAGACAGTCTGGGGAGCGTTCTCTTCATAACATTAAAAAGTAATTTGACAACCAGATGACAACCTGAGCAGAATGTTCCCCAATGTTCCGAAAGCATTTTCCATCGGCCGGGTAGCTGGGAACACAAGGTCGTGTGTGTCCGTAGCCAGCACTGCGGTGGTTAATTGGGGTCTAGAGGGAGATGCTTTTAGCCGAAGCCAAATGTGCTTGACCCTGCTGCCTCCCTGCCGCTCAGACAGGAGATAATGGAGTGTGTTTTTAAAGTCACACTTTCGTCCCAGGTGTAAATGGGAATTTTGTGTCAGGACAAGGTGTTGATGGTAACAGAGCACATTTAGCATAACACCCCCTGCTGAGTTTGCATCAATTTTTCACTTTAAAGACTTGCTGTGGCTCTTTGGTCTTTGGCCTGTTTTTCGTTTTATTTTATTTTTTTTTGCAAAGAAAGCATTATATATTGATTTAACCGAGAGGTCAGTCTGCAGTTAAAATCAGACCTCCTGATTGCTCAGACTTTGTAAGAGAAATATACATATTTTTAAGTGTATTTGTTTAAAAAACAAGCAGAGCATTATTTGTTTACCTTGTGTTTTCTGTGGTGGTGACTGATGTTGATGGTCTCCCTCCCTCCCTCCCTCCCTCCCTCCCTCTCCCTCTCACCATCTCTCTGTGTCCCACTTTCTTGTGTCCTCTCTCCCTTTCTCCTGCTTCCTCCCTTCATCCTTCTCGCTTTCTGTCTCCCCCTTCTTCCTCTCCCTCCCCTCCTCTTTCTATATCTCTCATCTCTCCCTCCCTCAATGTCTCACCCCTCCTGCCCCCTCCCTCCCTTCCTCCCTCTCTCTCTATCTCTCTCTCCTCCTCCCTCTCTCCCTTCCTCTCCCCTCGCAGGTATGTGACTGGTGCAAGCACATTCGGCACACTAAGGAGTACCTGGACTTCGGGGCGGGCGAGCGGAGGCTCCAGTTCTGCAGTGCTAAATGCCTGAACCAGTACAAGATGGACATCTTCTACAAGGAGACCCAGGCTGCCCTGCCAGGGGGGCTCTGTGCCCCGGGACACCCCTCCATGGAGGGCAAGTCAGAGAGCGGCGGAGGGGTGCAGCTGCTCACCCCCGAGTCCTGGAACACCCCGCTGGGGGAGCTGCGGCGTAAGGCTCCATCGCCTGGGGGTGCTGGTGTAGGTGGAGGGGGCGGCCCTGTCCCAGGCCCGTCCGGGTCCAGCTCTGCTTCCCCATCGGAATCCAGCGGTCCTGGAGGATCTTCGTCGTCGTCCAGAAAGATCCCCACCCCTGGGCCGCGCCCCCACGAGAGCCCCACTCTGCCCCCACCTGTCCCCACGCTCCACCCCCCCATGGGGGTCCCTCCGGGCAGCCCCCCCATGGTGATGACCCCACGGGGGCCTGTTCCTCTGCCCTTCTTCATGGAGCACCAGATGATGCAACAGATCCGGCCCCCGCCGTTCCTCCGGGCCCCCCACACCCCTGGCCCAAACAGCCCCCTGCCCAACCCCATGATCCCACCCGGCATCGGCCCGCCCCCACCCCCCAGGAACCTGGGCCCGCCCTCCAGCCCCATGCACCGGCCCATGCTGTCTCCCCACATCCACCCGCCATCCACCCCCACCATGCCCGGGAACCCGCCCCCGGGCCTGATGCCCCCTCACCCGGCCACCCACATGCCAGGACTGCCCTTCCCCGCCGTCAACATGATGCCAAACGGGCACCTCCCCATGCCGCCCGTCATGAATTTTGGGGTCCCATCTCTGGCTCCGCTGGTGCCCCCTCCAACCCTCTTGGTGCCGTATCCCGTGATCGTGCCGCTCCCGGTTCCCATACCGATTCCAGTCCCCATTCCCTTCAGCCCAAAGGCCTCGGGCGATCGCCACGACAACGGGGACACAATTCCCAACACGTCCGGGGAGGGGGAAGGGGAAGGGGAGGGGGACGGGGATGGGGGTGAGACAAAAGACCCCTCCGGACTGTTTTCCTCCCCGGGGTCATCCGGAGGGGGTGCTGGCAGTGGGACGGACAATGGAGACTCCTCCAAACAGGGCCTCTCCAAATCCAATGAACTCTCACCAGGGTTTTCGGGGCACCCGCTGTCCCGGACCACAGCCTCGCCAGAACAGGACAGAACAGACCCAGCAATGGTTGTGGACCTGACAGTGAAGGCAGAGGATTCTGGGGGGAAGACCCGCCTGTCCCTCTCTCTGCCCCTCCCACCTGCAGCTGTGGCCCCTCCCCTTGCCCCACCCCCTGTCCAGGACGGGGTGATAGACCTGACTTTGGGCCGACGCACCCGGCTTCAGCAGGTAATCCAGAGGGCGACACCGAGCGTCCAGGTAAAGACAGAACCTGAGCCCCAGAGTGTGCTCAACCTGGCACCTGGAGGGGGAGGAGCTAGCACCTGCGGAGGGGGTGTGGTCTCCACCGGGAGGGAGGAGCACAGAGACATTGGTGTGGTGGCGGATGGCGGACCCCAAAACCTACAGGACCCCGTCGCCCTGTCCTTGCCCTGTGGCGACCCCGCCTACTGCTCGGCCACGCCCCCACTTCCTGCCCCTCAGCCCCCTCACACGGACCCTACCTACACCTCTTCCTCCTCCTCCTCTTCCTCCTCTGCCCCCTGCAACGTCATTGTCAACGGCACCCGCTCTCCGGACGCCCCATCGAGCTGGAGCACCCCCAACCCCACCCCCGCCCCTCACCCAGAGCAGCGGCTGGAAAACCCCACCCCCAGGAGAGCTGCCACCGCCGCCATTGCCATGACGACCGAGGAGCCGGCAGTCAGCGAGCTGGAGTCGGTGAAGGAGAACAACTGCTCGGGCATGGAGATGGACGCCTCGGCAGGTAAGAAGGCCCTGCTCCTCCTTTCGTCGTCGGCGACAGTGGCCGCGGCCATGTCCATGTCGTCGCTGGAGGAGGGTGGGGCCGGCCCCGGCGGAGGAGGAGGAGGCGGGGACAAGCAGGATGCCAGCCCAGCCGACGAGGACCACGCCTACGCCCTGCCGCTGCTGCCCAAGGCTGCATGCGTTATCCAGCCCGTGCCAAAGCCCGCAGACAAGACTGCCATGGGGCCCCTGGGGGCCCCACACCACGCCGGCCCCGGGACCCCTGACCTCCAGCCACCGCTAAAGAGGAGGTGCCTGCGAATTCGCAATCAGAACAAATGAGAGGCGAGAAAAGGTTGGTCTTCGCTGCGGGGCGAGGAGAGTGTGTACCCGCCCCCCTATCCCCCCCTCACCCGTCACCTGAATAACCCAAAAAAAGAGAAAAAAAAAAATACATGGTTATTCCTGGGAGGTTTTCTCTGGCTGGGCTCCTCACACGAGGCCTTTTCTTCTCACATGAAGGACTGTAAAAACCTGTAACAAAAGTAATGTGACATGAGGACGGCTGTAAAACAGTTTGACCTCAGTGATTGGTTCTGAATGTGTGTGCGCGCTCGCGTGTGTGTGTGTGTGGGTGGGTGTTTTTGTATCTACAGTTCTGGTTGTTATGGAAATGTGGATGAAGAGCAATATGAGAATGTAGTGTACCCCCACCCCCCTTTGGCCCACCGCCATTTTTGGCCCAGATCCACGCTCATAAGAAACATAAGAATACATGATAATGAGAAGAGGCCTCCCAGTCCAGCTCAGCTCATCATTTACCCACAGTCTGGAGCAGGGGTGGCCAAACCTGGTCAAATCCAGTCCCAGGAAAACAAATGAGGTGACTTAACTCCTCAATCACCTGTAATAACACTGATCAGTTAAGCACTGAGTAACCCAAACCAGCGTGCCCTGTAGCTCTCCAGGACCAGGGTTGGCCAGCCGTAGAGAGCATCTAGCACTGCGGCAAATCTGGACTTGAACAGTTCAAGGGTCTGTGCCTCTAGTATATGAACTGGCAAGCCATTCCAGGCATGGACTGTGCTCTGTGTAAAAACTGAAACAGTCAACCACCTTCACATACTGCCCAGCTGTACAAATGTGCGCACACACACACACACTCACACACTCACCCACACACACACACAAACACACACGCACACACACACACACACACACACACACACACACACACACACGCACACACACACACAAGGTTACCTCTGAGGCTTTTACTGGCTGCAAATACTTCATTCCATTAATTTGGGAAAGAAATCTTTAAGAGAGGCTGTAATACGATATAACAAAGGATGTGATATGATACTGTAAGAATGTATGAGCTCTGCGTTTGCGAGTGTGTGTGTGTGTGTGTGCGTGTGTTTGAGAGAAAGAGATAGAGAGAGAGTTTAAAGGTCAAGTCATTATAAATGTGTGGATGAAGATTAATTTCTCTATGTGTGAGTGTGTGTATGTTTGTATGTGTGCATGTGTGTGTGTGTGTGTGTGTGTGTACGTGTGCGTGCGTGCATGTGTTTGTGGTGTTCTTGCTTCAGTGCTTATCCATATGCTAAAGTGTGTAAGGATATGCGTGCACACATGCATGTCTAGTTGTACGTGCACGTGTGCCTGTGCTTATGTGTGTGTGTGAGTGTATGTGCATGTTAATTCCGATGCCATCAGGTACTGCTCAAAATCTGTTTTTTGGTCTATAAATGTACTGTGTGTGAATAGTACTGTGTATGATTTGTTGCTTATATTTAACCCTTTGATGAGAGACTCTAGAATTCTCAACAACAATAAAAGCCA
>CM040749.1:6113986-6143986 GCA_022829145.1 Albula goreensis
CAAAGGCAGCTGTTTAGAACAAAGAGCCATTTTCAGGCCTTTATGCAGAAGATAGACCATTTCCATAATGATTATAACCCTTTAAAAATGTTTTATGTTTTTATGACAAGCTCACAAATTAACTAATGTGGACATCTTCTGGTGCACAGGCAGCATTGTAGGCACTTACACAGCTGGTCTGCTTTAATAAAAGTAACACCCTCTATAGTGTCTCTCTCAGCTCATAGGTTACAGGGTCGATTCCCAAGTTTGATTACCACCATTGTAATGTTGTGCAAGGTCTTCCACCTGCTTTGCCTAAGTGACTGTCCAGCTGTAGAAATGTATTGGAGGAAAATACAATAAGAAATGTATGCTGCATTATGATCTCTGCTCAGAAGCATCTGTTAAATACTCAAATGTTGTGTGCATAAGTGTGTTGAGTATCCTGTGGCCCAGAAGCAGTGATGGTAGAATTAGGTTTCATTAATCTTAATTTTAGAAAACCTAAAATTAATAATAATGGAGAGAGGTTCAACAAGCTGCCAGCCACTGACTGCCCTGGCTATGCACTGGCATGTGGTTAGCAGCTATGGGTGTGGTGCCCAAGGTCTAACAGATTATCTGCTCTGGGGGGCATGGAGAGTGACTCAGAGGGTGGGGGGGTTTGGGGTTATTTGTGGGGTGCCTGGGGAGGTGTGTTTTTGGGTGTGGTGCCTAAGTGTTGTCATAGACTAACTGCTCTGGGGGTGGCGGTGGTGGGGGGGTGTTGGCCTAACAGAGTGCTCCTCACATGAGTAGAATTGCAAGCATCATTCTTTTGTACTCTCAAGGTTTCAGGGCCATGAAGACAATGGCAATGACTCAAGACGCAATGCAACTCAGACTTTGAAATACAATGTAATGTGATTATCAGAAAGTTTTCTCATTTCCTGAAAAGCTGTCTGTTTAGAGTTTTTTATTTATTTCATTTTATGAAGCTTGCGATATGAGGTTTTATTCTGTAGCAGAATAAAGACTGTAGGCTGAAACTGTTGTGCCCTGCGATTTGCATTTGTGACCTTTGACCCCGTCTCTCACTTCCTGTTTCAGCTGTGATGAAAGACAGCATCTCGAGAACGGGGTGAGGAGAGATGGGCCACGCCCTGCGCCACGGCCTGGTGTCACGCCCAGCCCCACTGTGGACAACACCAGCCCCCTGAACGCCGCCCGAAACCCTGCCCCCCTCCACAGTCCATGCCCCGCCCTGTCCTGCCCTGCCCCCTCTCCTAGCCAACCAGCACTCACGATGCTCAACCTTACCGCATTGTGATTGGACAGGGAACCGCTCTGTCTCAGCCCATATCTGAAAACACAGCACAGGTCAACCCCCAATAATGCAGGACCTGCCAACCCCTACTCCCAACCTACGACCTTTGGTCCCAGCCAAGAGCCAAGCGTTTTCATAGTTTTCTCTCTCTCTCTCTCTTTATGTCACATGGGTGCTGGAGACATTTCCACACCACCATCACATGCCCCCCCCCTTCCACACTCCCCATATCACAGCCCCCACAATGACTGGAAATCTCAGCAATCTTTCAAGGTAGGGGGAGGTGATAGCTACCTTGTTGTTACTTTCCAAAAACGAGAACAGAATCATGCCACATCTCTCTCTCTCCAGTTTCAGGGGGACAGTGAGCTCCTAACCCTCTTCACCCTGTCTTATGTCTTACTAAGACCCATACTGTTTTTGTCTCGTTTTATTTTCGTGATTTCCTCCAGCACTGTATCTCCAGGGTGGCTTTGCGTGCATGGGTGCACCCCATGGGGGTGGGGGTTGGGGGTTGGGGGGTCCAGGAAGAGTCCAGACTTTTGGGTTTCTACTTTGACTGCGTGCCAAGAAAACTCGGTAAATGCTCTCTCTTCTCAGCTTTCCCTCTCTGCTCCTCCAGAGTCCCACACCCCTCACCCTTTCTGCTCCCCCCGTCCCACAATGATCCAGGGTACCCATGGAACCCCCCAAACACCCCCTCAAACCCCATCCCACCTCTTCCTCTCATCCCCGCTGGGAAAAGAGCGATTGGTTTTTTTTTTTTTTTTTTCAAACCGGAGACCAAAAAACAACAGAAAACCCTCCTGGAAGACGTATCTTTGAGGAAGGTTTTGCTGGGGCATCGTGAGAGGAATCTAAAGCAAAGTAAGAAATGAGTGATGAAATTCACACCTGGACTGAGCCCCTCACCGTCAGAGAGGAAGACGATGTCATGGGCACCAGGGCCCGGCCAATCGGGATCAGAGGGGGCAACAGACACACCTGCGAAAACAGGGCACCCCTCCCCCTCCACCCCCACCCCCCACGACCTCCTCTCGCTGTTTTTTGATCATGCGTTTTTCACGGTTTAAGAAAAAAAAAAGAGAAATGTGCAATCAAATCCTCAATTCACTGGCTCCAGGACAACAGGGTAGAAAAATAAAAACTGAACTGAACTGAACTCGTATGTATGCACTTGTGTGGATTTCACCAGCAAGTCCGTAGCTGTTGCAGTGTGCTGTGGACAAGCTCCACACTGACGGCCAGAAAAATGAAAACTCTACAGATCCTCTCCCTCATCCATCCCCATCCAAAAAGGTGTTTGTACACTGTAAATTGTCAGCTGAACCTGGTCAAGCTTTTCCTTTTGCCTGAACCGCTTCTGCGGCAGGGTGTGGTCATCAATCACATTGTCATCCCCTTTTGCACTCCCATGGGACTTCCGGCAAAGATCCAGTACGACACAACTGTGCCTGCAGCTTCCCTGAGTGGCCACCAGGGGGCCCTGTCTATCACTGTGTAGAGGGGACCAGTAGCCTTAGGCCCTAGGGCCTAGTCCCATTAGAGCTGAGACCCTACCCACCAGTATTGTGACATCACCAGTGTTGAGAACCAGTCAGAACCTAGATCACACCCACCTGCATTGTGACATCATTAGAGCTCTCAGACCCATACAGAGCCTGGATTTATTCAGCAGCTATGGGTGGGATTATGTTGTAGGTGAGGCTAAGGGGTCTAGCGTAGCCAATTACTGCCCCTGGAAAAATGCTAGAGCATACCATGCACAATCTGAGAGGGAAGCGTCACTTGGAGCTTTGATGTATTTGTCTAGACCCTAAAAAGAGAGAAGGAAAACATGTCCTTGCTTCTTTTTTTTCTTTTTTACAGAATTTGTTGTGTGACATTCTGTTGGATGTCACCCTTGAGCATCCTGCAGAAACTTGCATTAGAGGCATCCGTAGGGTCAGACCAAGTGAAGCCCAATCTGTCAGTTTGCCCTCCAGTTAATTTCAAGACATTTGTTGAAGTTTTCTCTCTTTTTTTAAAAATCTTAATTGGTACACTCCATGCAAGCGGTTCGCAATTAGAAACGTTTTCACTTTTTCCCAACTGCCAGTATTAATCAGACCTTCTGGGCCGATGATGCGTGTCAAAGACTCTTTTTCCTCAGCAAAGGGCAGGAGAGTTCATTTGAATTCACTTCAGCACTAGGCGCGATTTATGAGGCCGACACCTGTTGTGAAATGTCACTTCCTCCATTCCCCTTCCCAGAATCCCCTTGTGTACGGTGTCTGCCATTGTACAGTGGAGATCATTGATGCCAAATATTTGTTTGCGAGATTTATTGCGAGCACATGTCAAAAGAGGGCCTTGCCACCAAACACAAGACAACAAATCTATCAGTATTATAATTTATTCCTTGGTATAAACATAATATAATTGTTGTTCAATTAATGGGTCAGAAGATGAAATTTGAACCGTAGCTGTGTATGTCCTCTGAAGCATTGCCAAAACTAATTGCACTGAATTGAATATGTAGCAGAGGCCGAGCCTTCTTTTTCAGGGGAGCGTAAAGAGAAAACGAGCGGGGGAAACCGTTGAGATAGCGTCCCCTAAATCGATGCTTCCTGCAGCAAACGAGGAAGAAAGGAAGTCTCTGCTTTGAAAGAGCCGCACAAACGGCAAGTGAAAAGTTGCTCCAATTTTGCAAAATGTAGATATTTGTATTTATACTTTATATATAAGAACATATTTAGCTACTTTGAAGGGTTTGCAGTGCCAGATGACCCCCCCCCCCACACACACACCCCGTTACTCGATGTGATATTGGAATTTATTTTTTTGCTCTGATTTCCACGTTTGTCTCAATCAGGATCAAAATGTCTTTGGTGATGTTGACTGAGTGCCCCCCTATTTCCCTCTGTTTCAGTCTCCCAGTCTCCATCATTCAAATAGCAGAGGGTTTTTTTTCTTGCTCCTGGATGCCAAACAAAGTGAAATGAAACCCAACCCCTCAGTACACATTGATCCCCCCCCCCTCCAAACGCACCCCCCTCCCCTCCTTCTCTTTCTTGAAGAGTTGGGTTTCATGCTGGTTTAATTGGCTTTTTTAGCTCTGTGGTCTAATTGTTACACATTTCATCCATCTCCTTTTCAAACCCAGGCCCATCCATGGGTTTTATTTTTCCTGCTGGAACTTTTTTCTTTTTTTTCCCTTCCTTTTTCATTTTTTTTTTTCTGGGAAACTGTATCTGTATCACAGGGCCTGGCCTCAGACTGCTCTCTCTCTCTGGGGTGTCAGGTGACCGAGGAGAGAAAAGAGCTCCCTGTTAGAAAGGGCCTCCCAAACTCACCGGCGCCCCCTGATGGCACCCTGGGGTGCGAACCGCAGCCCCCCCCCACCCCACCCCTTCCTCAATGACTGGGCTGAGGGTGGGGGTTGGGGGAACAGGGGGGCGAGGCGCAGCCAGGGAGTGTGTTAGAGGGGTCACCCCATGGAAAAAGGCTGCCAGCTCTCTTCCTCGCCCTGCTCTCTCTCTCTCTCTCCTTCGCTCTCTGGCGTTTGTCTCCCCCCCCCCCCAGGCCTCTGTGTTTTTCTGCCCAACTCGGTGGATGCCAGGCTGGTGGAACCTGAGAGCAGTGTCCAGATTAGAGACTGTTGACTCAGAGTCGGTGGTGAAACCGTAGCCGGCCTGTGTTGATGGTCAGGCATTTAGGAGTTGGTTCACTTACGCCAGGAAAGGGATCCGGTGTCACACTAATTATTGCTTCTGCGTTTCTCTGTTTTTTGAGTCTCCGTGATTCTTCCAGCTGCGAGCAGCCCCAGTGCTGCCACTAACCTCTGAGTGTCCTCACACACACACACACACACTCACACAAACACACTCACAGCACACACACACTCACACACAGCACAAACACACCATTACACACACACACACACACACACACACATTCATAACACAGACACTCTTATTCACACACAAATGCACATACTCACACAGAAACTCATACATGCACAATCACTCACACACAGCACACACACACATACATGCAAACACTCATACTGACACACATAAACACACACACACACTCGCGCGCACACACACACACACACACACACACAATCCACCTCTGTATCTCACAGCTCCAGTTACCCTAAACTCTTTTCAAAGTAAGCAGTGAAAGATGAATCATTTGAGTCATCACACTGAGTTTAAGCAATAGAGAGACAAACAGTGGGACAGCAGTAAGTAAACATTTGTGGAATGGCTTATCGTTACCACAGCAGGGTAAAAGAGAGTGGAGGGGGCACACAGACACCTGTGGGGTTGGGGGGGCGGTTTTGACAATTTCCAAATGAGTAAATTAAAGGCCTGAGTGTAAATCTCTGAGCCAGGCAGGGCTGGGTGATGTGAAGGGGGGGGATCGGGTTCAGTCCCCCAACACCCCGCAACCGACACCCCACCCCGTTTCTTAGAGAGAAGGAACGGCTTACGTCCTCACTCCACAGAACACTCTGTCACTCTGTCGCCATGACAGCTAGGATGTGGTGACATACCAAGGCCACTCTTTTACTGTGTTTACTCTGCTTCCCCTTCACGTACTGTCTCACACACACACACACACAGAGGCACACACACACGTGTCCATATGCTTATGCACACAGCCACACACACACTCACACACATCCATGCATACGCAATGCATCATTCACACTCGTACACATACACAATTGCACACACAAAGATACATGCGTGCTCACGCACTTTCACACATACATACACATGCATGGATACATGCACACACCTATGTGCACACACACACACACACATACACACATGGACAAACTCAGACTCACTAGCACACTCATACACACATGTGCAGACACACACAGCTGCATTCAGTGAAGAATGACGTCACAGAGGTGTTGAGGTTGTCATGTGTATAATAGATTACAGACGCAGAAATTCCCATGGAAGTTTTTCTAATATCAAATATGTCACTTTTTGTCCTGATGTCTTAACTTTACAGCATCATAAGCTCACAATCAAATTTCTCACAAGCGCCAATGCTAATTAACTCATGCATAGCTAAATCAATTATGCAGTCTTTTTTTTAAAGGCCAGCACCCAAACTTCTCAATAACAATTAGAGAGAGAAAAAACCATTGAGATAAAGTTAGTGAAATATGATTTAGATTTTTTTTTTTTTGCGTGGATATATTTGTGTCTGCTCGACCTTGCCGGGCGGTAACCGTAGCCGGGAGACGGTTTGGACAGATATAGCCTTGAAACTGGAAACCGTTGTAGTGGCTGCGGTCCCTGACAGACGCGGGAGACGGTTTCAAACAATGATACCAGCAGCTCTTTTGTCTGGCAGCACAATGTCTGTGTGTGCGCTAGCCCCTCGCTGGCTGCCCCGTCTCTGCGGTTAAAAATGGGGCCTGTGAAAAAAGCAGAGCTCTCGCTGGCACTCTGTCACTTCTGTTCATCTCTCCGCCGGAGAAAAGAGAGAGAGGGAGAGAGAGAGAGAGAGGTAGAGAGAGCGCAGCCATCCCCCGCTGCTTCTCTGAAGTAGTCATGAGCTACTCAGCCGGTAAATAGTGGGATTACCAACCCGACTGTCGGGTGTGGGAGGACAGGGGAATTGTTTGTGCGTTTACGCATCCATTTCACCTAAGAGGACAAGCGGCCACCAGGTGTCTCTCTAGTTACTCCTCTGACTTCCACTGGGATCCCAGCAGAGTAACTTCCAAGGCCCACGTGCACAAAGTATTTCAGAGTAGGAGTGTTGACGTAGGATCGGTTTTGCCATTTAGTGCGTAATGGATAAGGTTAGGATTTGGGCAGGGGAAGCCTGATCCTGGATCAGTTTTGCCATTTAGTGCGTAATGGATAAGCTTGGGATTTGGGCAGGGGAAGCCTGATCCTGGATCAGCATTCCTACAATCAGGCGGTGTAAGAATATGAGCTGTGGTGTGTCCAGTCCTCACTGTGTTTCACATGCCCATGTGCTGAGGAGGTGCGTCAGGGGCAATACGATGCTGTGCAGGTACAATGATACGCCAGAGACCTTCACGCCAAAGAATTCACAGCCTGCCATATAAAATATCAGTCGCTGAAAAGCGTATGAAATGGAAACTTCCAGAATAAGCAATGCAGCTGGAATTGACATTTGGAAACAAAAGAAGTGTAAATTGAAAATTGGTGTGTGTTCTGTGCACGGTTTTTTGATTTACAAAAAAAGAAAAAAAGGGTAAAAATCTGTTTCCAAGTCACAATCAAAGACAGGCTGGTTTCTTTGGTGAATAACCCCGTCGGGTGGCGAAGCGTGTCCAGCCTCAAGTGCAGGTCATACTGGATCTTTGTTAGTCCCTGGAACTCCACCCACTCACCCACTCCCCTCAGAACTGTGATTCTAAAGCACACGTCAATCAATGAGAAACCACGGCAACCACACAGCTGTGACGGAACCCCAGCTATGTTAATCTAGTCACCCGTGTCACCTGCTGCACATTTTCATTTGAATTCAGAAATAAAAAAACTGTATCTATATTTGAGCTGGGAATTACACACACCACGCAAATTTTAAAAAGTTAGACTGTGTTTGGTTGTGTCAACAGCCTTGTTTTATGCAATGAGAACTTTCTGCTCCAGTCAAATCGAAGATATTTGAAGAAAAAAAAGGGTAGTACACAAAAAAGACTTTTTTAATGTTGCTTTACAAAAAGGTGAACAGAAAAGCTGCCTTAATTCTTGCTTGTGTGTCCTACAGCTCTGAGGATGATGATGATGATGATGATGATGCTTGCTTCTTGTTTGAAACCCACTTTGTAAAAAACAAAACAAACAAAAAAAAATCAAAACAACTTTGTTATCTTGCTAGTATCGATGTATAGATGAGCAGCTCTTCTGTGACTTGTAAGATCCCCTCCCCCAGATTTTGCTAAAAGCCCCCCATCCTCCACACTCCCCTTCCCTTCAGCCTCCCTAACTGTAAATTTGACCTTTGACCTTGTGGTGGATTCTCTACCTTTTTGTGTATTTGCAGAACATTTTATAGTATTATTTATTATTGACAAGTGTTTGCATTTGCAAATGAATTAAAAAGGAGGAAAAAAAAGAAAAAGATTCCTGGGCGGAGCAGTTTGGTCGCAGCATAGTTGCGTGGCAAAGAATAACTCCGTTCTCACAGCAAGGGGGAAAAAAGCAACAAGGACAGAATGCCCTTGTCTTTTTATTATTAAATTGTTCCTATAACTTGTCGCCAAGATTGCTTTAAAAAGTATGTTTTTTTGTGTTGTAACAGTATTTGTTTTACCCAGTGAATTGCTTATTGAGACTAATAAATAGAGTCACACACCAGCTATGCTGTCCGTGTTGATCCTGTTGTTCATTGGCTCAGCCTGGTGTACAGTGAGTGGTTGTAATGTGTTTGATGGTGTGCCTCAACCCCGAATCACTGTATGGTGGGGTTCCAGAATCCCATAACATTGTGCCTTACATATATGATAACAGTGCTAAAATTTTACAGATGTGTAACAAGACACACGCACATACATGCAGGCACATGCACATAAACACACGTGCATGCACGCACATACACATACATGCAAAACAAACACACATACACACAAAGTTAAGAAAATACATGACACTTCCAACAAGATTTGAGCCCTCTTACAGAAAGCCTTGGCTCTAGGGTCCTGTTCAAGTACTCTGAAGTATGTCTCTGTTTTACTGACCTAAAGTAGCCATTAATTGACATGATGAGGTTTCTAATACATTGTTTTAACAAATCAAGGCTCTACAGAAGGAAGTGGAGTGAAGTGACAGAAGGATATAACACACCACTGGACTAGTTTTCATTACAATCCATATTTCTGCTTTAATTATTTGATTACTGCTTTATCCGTGTGCATGTAACTGTGGATAAATCCACTAATGTTAGCACACATCATATTGTTTGACCTTATTTAGATAACATAAATATCTTGTTCGCATTATATGGATGAAGTTCAAACCAAAACAAGTAATTTAGAAAATAATGGAACTGACGATCTAATCCAGAGTTGGAGGTTGGAATGAAAACCAGCTCACACGTTCCCCCACGGCAGTTTGAGGCATGTGATGTATGTGTGTCACATTGTATCCCCAACGCTGTAACATGTGAGTACTCCTAACATATAGCGCTAAACACGTGCACAACAATCGCCTTGAGCGAAGGCCCGAGCAGTAAGAGATCCTTCAACTGTCCGAGATTCCCACATTCTGCTTTCCTTCCACCTTCGGCTGAGGAGTTCCCGTCATGCTTTGAATGGTTGAACGACTGCTTGCGGGTGACCAAATTTCCAGTTAAGCAATGTAAGAGCATATCTTTTCGGTGTTAGTATAAGTAAAAGAAGAACAAAAACAAATGTATGATTGATTCACCTTCAGAATTAAAATCAAGTGTGGTGATTACAGATTCAAGCTTCGTGAACCCAAGAAAGAGCAGAGCTATCATGTCTTACCAAATTTTACCAATCCCTGCATACTGTATTGTGAAGCGTTGTGAGACAGTAAGTACAGTAAAAATTAGCACCTCCCATAAGAACGTTCGTGATCCCTGACTCAATAATGTTCATCAATAACACTTGAATTATCATCTTTTTCACTTCAGTGAGATTAAGTTAGTTAATCTGATTAATTTGAATTAGGTGTTGTAATGCTGGGATCGAATTAAACCCGAGACCATCATCTGGCCTTTTTGAGTAAGACTGGACCCTGGTCCAATCATTAGACTTACCTTTTGACATTATACAAAGTAGAGGGAGTTTCTGCTCCATCCTGTGGCTGCTCTCAACTCCTCAATCTCACGACCCTTTCTCCAGGCAAAGGTTCGATGGCGCGCGCTAACTATTTCTTCTTCAAACGGCATTACAATAACTCTAGTGGAAATCGTGGACCTGACAGCACCGCAATGAAAAAAAGGCGAGCGTTGTAGTGCTTCGTTGTTTCAGGAAATGCATGCATTCGATCAATATTATTTGATAATTCGTATGAAACTAACGATATTACCTTTACTGTCGAGTTCAGACCTGCGCTCAAATTCACCAAAGAATTTCTAGACATTTATAAACGGGCTTTAAGCCCCCTCTTGTGGTAAATATCTGAACTCATCACACCGTCAGTATTGGTATCAAAATTGGAGCAATGCAGAAAAACGAAGAAAGGCTAAATTAAAAAATATATATTTTTAAGTAAACCGTCATTAACATGTGTGTAAACTATGAATATTAATTTTAATCAACAATTCCTCTTTCTTGATTTGAATTGTTGATAAGTTACATGTTTGAAATTCCCCATGTACTGACAAAGGCTGTTGTATATTTTTTGTCTTTCTTTTTTGTTGTTTTTAAATTGGTGTTGTCTATGTAGTTGTGTGTGAGAGTGTGTTTGTATACTATTTGATGTGTGAGTGTGTGTGCATGTGTGGTTTGTTGGATGTGTATGTGTGAGCGTATGTGACTTGTCAGATGTGTGTAAGCATGTGTATGTGTGTGTGTGTGCATGATTTGTTTGATGTGTGTGTGTGTGTGTGTGTGGGTGGGTGGGTGTGTGAGCATGTGTATATATGCATATCTGCAGTTTGTTGGGCGTGGGCGTGCATGCAAGCTTGCAGGTGCTTTTGTGCACTCATGCGCACCTAATTTAATTTTATCTCTGCCTAATACCATTGTTTTGTTGGTTGTTTGTAATGTGAATTATTCATCACCAGATGTCCCGTAGCACTGGAGAGAGGGGAACGAGGAGGGAGCGGTGTCTCCCACACTGAGAGTATGTGGCAGGAAAGCTGACAAACTCACACCAGGCGTGTTCCCTTAGGCTCCCGGACGAGCCCCCGGACCACATGGCACATGATATATATGCCCCCCGCCTCCTCCACCACAGAGTCGGTGTCAACTGTCAGAGCTGCTCCGACCGTTAGTCTTTATCGTGGGGAGCAGGATAGTTAATCTGTGGGCTGTTGGTTCTCCCCCTGTTCACTGTGGCTCCAGGGGGGAGGTGATTTGGGTTCAGAACACGCTGGCAGAACCCCTCCTCATGCGTTCTCTCTGCTGGTTCTCTCTGCCTGTCGGCATCTAGAGTGCCACCTGTCTCATTTTCACGTTGTTAAGCTTTTATATCCCATCTCGACTTTTACAAATGTAGTTGCACATGGAAATCTGAAAACTGATCTCAGAGGAAGACTTTTAAGTGTGAAAACCAACTTTCTGGCTTCCTTTTGAAAAGATTTCCCAGTTGCCATGATGGATTATCTTGCATAGATGAAAGATTTAATGTAACTTACCTGCTTGTACTGAACAAATGAGGGGGGTGTTACTTTCCATCTAGTTCCCTGAACGTCTACATGACTGCTCTCTGCTTCCATTTTAGGAGCAATTCCCGGGTAAAATCAGTAAGTTTGATCAGAAAGGGCCTTCCAGTGTTTAATACAAGTAATTTATTGCTTAAAGAGTCCACACATGTTGCTTTCATCTCCAGTATTTCAGCTTGGCATACTCTCTCATAAGACACGTTAGCCTGCCTGTCTGTGGAGTGGCCCGTGACCGACTTGTCACCACTTCTGTTCAGCTCTTCCTGTGGTTTTCAATGAGCTACCCAATTAAAATAACCCAGAGACGCTCACACACAAGCCTGTACGGTGAGTTATGAGGGTAACCTGATCTGGCACCTCACTGTTATCCCGGGGATTCCATTCACCTGGGCCCTCCTGCCCTCCTGTCCCCTCCTCACCTGACGCAGGGACACGTGAGTTTGATTTAGACGCAGAGGCTGAAATCCAACCTTGAAACTGATTTATTTCAGCTTTACTTAACCAGACAAGCCAGCTGACAACTCAATTCTCATTTGAGTGCTGACCTGGGGCATCAAAGCTGGGAAGAAATAAATGGGCTTGTACAGCCAGTCAGATGTAGGATAAATGGTTAGCAGGAGTTAGGAGTTTGTTTTTGGGGGGTGGGGGTGTTGAACAAGACCCTTGGGGGAACACCCCTCCTCTTTTGACTTGTTTACTCTCTGATCTCCAGTGCTGTTCACACCACAGTCACTTTGCACCTTACTTGACAGGCTGAAAAACTACTATCTCCAGACATACCAATGCCCAGCTACTGGAATGCTCTCTCCTAATAAAACAGTGGTCAGTTACCTTCTACCAATGACAATCAAATGCAGGCGGGACTTCAATTTGAAGCAGCCAATCAGAGCCAGGAGTGTATTGCAGAAATATGTGGGCAGATTTTTCTGAGCCAATCAAATGCACATCCTGAAAACTGAGGGCACCAATAAGCTTGAAGGAAGCCAATGCAATGAAAGTCAGTGCATGCTTTTCACACACTCTGTCTGAGACGTAGTGGCTTGAGTGGAGCGAGAGGCGTCAGCTTAATGTGTCTTCTGAAGGACAGCACTCTTTTACAGCACATTCCTGAAGCCCCAGCCCTTGATCAGATGTCTCAACCTCTTTTAAGGGGTCAAGATGGGCCGCTGTCTCAACATTTTAAACGTTCTTACACGGCGTGAATAAAGACAACTCTGCACTGTCGGATGCTATTAGGAATTGAAGGGAATTACCTTCCGGAGGGCACAAATTACCCAGATGATTGGCACGCTTGTTAATCAAGAAAAAAGGGAGCAGGTTGAAACAGGTTTAGACAATCAAATCTCTTTAAAGGGCAGATTTCAGCCTTCAGTATTTCCCGTTCCTCAGCCAGCACTGCTGCTGTCACACAGTGAACATTTACAACGATCGCAAATAAACCATGAATGCGCATGAAATCACATGCACATTAATTTTCTGAAAGTCTACAATATGTCATTTGTTGAAGATGATGGTATAATACTATGACATATTTTTAAATATTGCTGAATGTCTGGCCCCCATTTTGGGATCCCCTGTTCTGAAGTAGTTATGAACATGTTTGCTCTTGAGTGCAGCAGGAACCACTCAGAGGCTGTAGAAGGATTAGTTTGGTTCATAGATGGAGGTCATTGTTCAATTTTGACTGGTTTCTCTTCCTAATGTAATCATTTAACAACCAATCCAAATCTGATTTTACCCGAGGAAATACTCAAAAGACATAAGCACAGAGTGTCAATGTAAAATTATCCAAGCTGAACAATTTATAGTTCGGTGAGTATTTTTGCTCGCAAATGACATTCTTATTGCCTCATAAAATTATTTTTTATGAATTGTGATGGATGTTCTTGTATACTTTATGAATGTAATATAGTTATCCTGTTCAGTGAGGTCTTCTGCAGACATGGAGGCTTTTTTTTTTTTCCAAGGGACACTCTGCTTCCATTTGTTGGCTTTCGGTGAGGGATTTTTTTGATGTGGGCTTTTAGAAAACCAGGAAGCTGAATTGGCCGGAGGAAAAATTGAAGTTCCTCTCTAAAGAGAACAACAGAAAGCCTCTACCTGGGCAGTCTCTCGTTTCTGTAATGTATTGTTATGCCGTTTGTGTTTACTGTCCCAATTCCCCACCTCTCACACAGAAGTTCTCCCCTCATGTGTTCTGGAAAAGGAGTGGCCTAATTGAGGAGCTGATTGTAAAGCAGAGATTTAGTTATGTATGTCTCCAAATGCAGGGGATGGAGGCCTGAATATTTTGGGGACCCCATGGCATTGTTCATAAAACTGAAATCTCAAAGTAGGAGTGTCGATCTTGGAGCACAGAATCAGTTTTTCCACATGTCTGTATCCAGAGTTTCTCCATTATTAACTGAAAGCAAAACTGATCCTAGATCATGGCCTGTATTCATGAGGTGTTTGAGAGCAGAAAAGCTGATCTAGGATCAGATGTCCTGTGTCAGTGTCTTTCCTTTATCCATTATGAGCTAAAAGGCTAAACTGATCCTAGATCAGGGCTTATATTCATAGCGTGCCTCAGAGCAAGAACGTTGATCCAGGATCAAATTTCCCATGATCCATATCCTAGCCTCAGCCACCGAGGAAAAGCTGATTCCCTATGAATCAGCGTGTAGCGGATAGTGGATAAAGGATAAAGGTGTTAAATGTTACCCAGGTGGGGCTTCTCAGCCAGGGCGCGCTCATTTTGGGGAGGTAGGGCTGGGATGGGAACGCTAAGGAACCCTCAGTCTGCAAGCACACCTGGTGTTAGCGTGGGCCCGTTTGTCACCTGGCCACGATGTTCACATGTTTCTGACAGGTGTGTATGCACAAAAGCTGCATTGTGACTCTGCTGTGAGGGGATCTGGCTGGCCACCTTTCAGAGGTGGACGGGAACGCATAGCGCTCGAATTTCTCAAGAGCACAGACACAATCACGCTACCAAAAACGCGTACCACGAGCTGTGTCCCATTCAGAAATATAGAGACTCTTTTCAGTGAATAGGAAGGAAAAGGAAACCTGGACACAAACTCAGGACACATTTACATGCATGGGTATCTTCATCAGACAGTTACCCAGGTAACAACAGTCTCAGCTTTGTGTAGAAAGGAACTCAGACAACTTTGTTCTGTTGATTAAAGGAATCAATCTACTAGCATATGTTATACTACTTGCATATGTTGCATGGAGTCCTGGACAATTTTCAGTTCAGGTCTGTAAGACTTCATTTGTCCAACACTGAGAAGATGAATTTTCTGCAATTCAAACTTGTTCACAGGAGCAAATGAGAAAAAAAGAGAATATGAGACACTAAATAAACAGCTATCACAGCACAAAAAGACTTACATCATAAATATTATGCAAGCATGTAGTTGAGAAAGAGTTCCCATACTAAGCTTTCCAGGTTTCCATGGAAACTGTTCATGGAAAGTTTTAAGGGAAAGAGATTCCCTTAACACTTGTAATAAGAAATGATCAAAGTTTTGGCTTCACGATCCCCCCCCACCCCCAATTTCCTTTCCATTTTCTCTCAAATTCTGATTCTGATTCACCCTTTAGGCTTGGGATAAGTATGCTTCCGTGTTTGTACAATCTTAGACGTTTACTCATAAAGATGATTGCTAGGCACTTTACTAAAAACAGTAATGCTGTTTGCCACTGTGATTTAGCTTGATTCTTTGTAGCTTTGTCATTGGCTTTTCAAAGCTTGTGATCTTGCTGCTCACCTATGAAACAAGCAAACGAATACATTAAAAACACAACTGCAGTTCCAATTAAAAAAAGAGTAGAAGAAGCTGTTATTACTAGTCACTGTTATCGTTTTTCTTTTTAAAATGAGACCTTTAGTTATGCATTACTGTCGGCAGAAGACTCGCTTATGGTAGGGTGTAGAAATTTATATCACCAGCAGAGGTCAGGCTTTCATAAAAGATGACAAAAATAAAACTAAGTAAAATAAACATATCCACCGCACTGAATACCACCAAATCATACTGAACCAAATGTGGCCATCAGAGCAATTTTATGAGTGGAGGCCAGTAACTGAATGTCCCTAACTGTAGCCTATATGATAGACTCTGACTGTGCTCCACAGGGGGAAGAAAAAAAGCTAAAATACACAAGATGCATTAGGAGTCAATATCAGTATTGTTACAAATGTGTTCAGGACAGAGAAGCAGTTACAAAAATAGATATAAAGGGGACAAAAAGAAAAAATAAACATTGCATTTCAGTTTCAATCTAGCCATCTGTTTATTTTTGATAATATTTAGTCAGCCTGGGGGATTTTGTAGTTATGTTATCTTTATAATATTAAGTACTGTGGTGACCTAGTCAGACAGCAGGGGTTGTTCTCACAGCTGCTGTCTGGCTTGGCCAGGACAGATTATACTCCATTCATTAATAACTGGTGGTTAAGTGTATTGATTTCTGACTGTCTCAGTAATACTTTGACACTTTTTATAACCTATGTACTGTGTGTGTGTGAATGCTTTTATTTATATTTTCATAATTCTGCAACATTTGTTGCCTAAGATGATAGGGATAATAGAGTTTATTTCACCTTATCTTACCTTATCTCACCCCTGCTTATCTTATCTCACTGTGTCTTAGCCTAGCTTATCTTCCCTTAGCTGACTTTGTCTCTTTTTAACTACAGTCTGCTTGTGGCCTGGATGTGTGAAACTGCTGCTATTGTCAGTACAGTAATAGGTAAAGGACTTCATGATCTCTTAATGGGTAATTAGGAAAACTATTGATAGACATTAGAGCCATTTAGTGAACCATAATATTTCCATTTAACACCACTGTCCTCGCAATGTCCCTTTCCAGTTCATAAACCATAATATCCCCAAATCCACAGAAAAATCCTGTGACCTTAAGACACTGGATACATATGTAAGCAAAAATCAGATTTTAAGACAAACAAGGTGAGTGAGGGCCTCTAACAGCCAGGTTATAGCTTGTTTACCTTATTCAGCATTGTTGGGTGAACTGAGAGCTCAATAGCTTACAGTGAAGCTGTCACTAAAGTGAAGATCATTCTTAATTTGGAGTATTTAAAGCTTGCACCATTCTTCCCAGGGACCAAACATATCTGAGAGATTTTGCATTTTGGGCCCAGGAAGTATCAAGAACAGTTTGGGACCTCTGGGAGTGGAGTGACCTTTAACCTTTCCGTTGCTAGGAGACCGAACTGGACCCTTTAACAGAAGGGTGATGAATGGTGTGGTAGGGTGCCTGCTGTGGAATGGGTGGAAGTGCTGGGACACCTGGACAGCCGGCCCCCACCTCTGTTTCAGCCCACTGCTCCTGCCCCTAGACCTCCACCTCTGGCTTGAGCTGACTGAAAAATGACTACATGACCTGTTATTAATAATTACCCCATACCCAGAGCCAGCCTGTGATGATGGGGGGCCTGCTTTCGAGTCTGGTTCCTCCCAGGGTTTCAACCTTTCTACCAAAAGAGGTTCTCCTTGCCAATATCAGCCTATGTCTTCCTTCTGAAAAGTTTTTCATCAAGCCCCACATGTTCAAAATGTTCTGTGAAATACATCGATACAAACACAAATAGATTGCTTAAACATGGAAAGGCACTGTGAATACACAGGGCCAGTATAGGTGCAGATTTTTGTTCTCACCCATAACAGAAAAAAAACCTGATCCACCCAATCCATGTCATTTTGTTTAATCAGGGGATTAGTGTTTTATTACTGGGGTAGAACAAAAGCCTACACCCACACCAGCCCTTCTCAGTGAGACTGAATACCCTGATGGATGCTAACAAATGTACAATTATTGCAGTAAGTTTCCAGGTGCTCACTAAGTTAAGGATGAATTGTGTAAAACCTGTAAATCCACAGCAAATCCATGTTACATCTGCCAGGCAGTTGGCTCCAACCACAGAGGATGTAAGTCAACGCACATTGCTGTGCATTGCTTGAGGACATACACTGTACCATCTTAAATGTAAGATGAACCCCTTTCCCTTTTTTACAGAAATAGTCTTACTTTTCTCATAGAAGTGGCCACTTTTATGACTGTGGAATACTTTGCTCTACATGTTCATGTTTGAAATATGTTCTTTTTGACTATGGCTTTTTCTGTGTAAATGTATTTCTTGGCAGCCCAGAGACTGTGTGTTGCCTTTGCTCTTCTGGGCACCATAATCTGAAAAAAATGTAACATAACTCTTTCTCAGTTCTTTGGTCACTTGCCCAAGTTTTGATCTATATTTACATCACTTTTGACAAGGTTGTTACTTTGTTTTGGTGTTTTCCTATTGTTTCTGTTAGCTGCCGCAGCACCACATAAAACTACTGGATCTGCTCAAACATTGCCGGCAATAACTTTCGATCGGGACCGTGTTTTTGCAAGACATTTTTATTAACCTGGGAAAAGAAGCTGAGTGCCATTTTTGGGGCCATTTTTGGGAGGAAAATCCCAGCCTTGTGTTCGGGCCAGTATGGAAACCATGGCTACCATGGTAACCATGGCTACTTGTCTTTTGATCTGTCATTACAGGGAATTTCATTCTGTTTGTTCAGTTCCATGAGCCACTTATTTTCCTGAGAATTTGTTTTGGAAGAAACGCTCATGGCACAAACATATTAAGATGTAATTTTACTCCTCATGTGAAAATAACACAATCCCACCATTTTATTAGTTTAATTAGACAAATGTATTCATTCTCACACTGTCACAGGAAAGTTGGCGGGCAGCTCCATGTTGCGGTTCTTTGTTTAGATTTACAGCCGAACTGGATATTTCCGTGTTCCTGATCAAGGCCGCAAATGGTTTCATTTAGACTGACGTATGGTCATCAGTTTTCTCAGACTTCCTATCAATTAGAAATTGTCAGATCCCATAAAATACTGTTGCTACTTGGAAAAAAAGGCTAGCATAGCAATGCGCACTTCCATTTTAAGGGGAAACTCAGACATAACCATGAGAAGAGAAGCTAGCTGACCACTGATTACCCCTGATGGTGTAAAGATGAATTGAAGGACTGTTGTTTGATTGACCTCTTGTTTGATGGCATTGTGGGCCATCACAAGGGTCCAGAGAGATGTCAATAGTCATTGAATATCTTTGTTGTGTCATACTTTGCTATGATACAGCCCCATAGACCCCAAGGTTTGTGCATTAAATGTTTGCTACCAGAGGGACCACTATCTAGGGTCTAACTATCATGTGTGAGTAGGGAGAATGCAGAAAACAAGCAAAAACAAGGGCCAGTCAACTTCATCAAATCCAGTTCTTTGGGCAACCCTCAGCACACTTCTTCCCTCTCATACAACCACCATGCACAAGTACCTATTCTCTTCCAGATTAGGTCACACCTTTTCACCTGTTTGTAGAGACATGCATGTCACCAAAATAAACCAAAAAGCATATGTTTCCAAGTGCATATTTGAGCTAGTATGCATTATCCCCCTAACCCATAGCAATGTATAATATAATAACAAATAATATTTGACTGCATAAATTGCATCTTGCAACTCACCCCAGCCCTTATGAAAACTAACCACAATGGTCTTTTGTACTGTCTATGAAACACTGGCTCAGAGTTTGGTGGAAACCATGATATGAAACCAGTCACTAAGGACCAGAGACGTTGAGGTTGTGGTTTGTCTTGGGAGTTAGAAAACCAGTTAACTGTCAGCATTCAACAGAGAACAGAAGTGTTCTGGTGGCATAGCGTGCATGAGGCTACTGACGAAACTCATATCCATACAATATTTATCTCTGTAATTGTGAACTTTGCAAGGGTGTCTTACTTGCCCACATGGGCTGGGCATTTAAAGACGTCAGACACAATAATAAAATATCCATTTATTCATTCAGTCATTCATTCATTCACTGCCAAACAGACCAGCCAAAAGGGAGTGGCAGCAGCAGAGCAGGGAAAGTAAAACTTAAGGTTATTCATTTTTATTGCACAGCTCATACAAATATTTTTAAACAATAAAATCATAAAAATGAATACAAAGAGCCTGCACCATGTAGTGATGACAGACAGAGAGATCCTGCTATATAACCTGTCTGATAGACAAAAACAGCGCTGCCTGTGAAAAAAGAGCTCACTGTTGATTAAAAAAATAGCCTGGTTCTTACATCTCTGGTCAATGGAACATTGGTACCCGCTGATTCTAGAACTTCCTGCTACATTGTTTCTGTTACATCAATACAGCAGTACTATTGCTGTTGTTTAACCTGTTTGAATAAACTTTTAGGTTTTATTTTGCAGCTCGTTTTGACTTCAGATGCTCAATGTTCATCTATGTCTCGAGGGGTTTGCTCAATTCCTGGAACACCTTCCCTGTATCGTGATTGCTGTCCACAGTTTTCTAAAAATTGATCTGTCTTGATTGTTTTTAAAATTGTCAAAATGTTTTACATCGTAACAGGACCTATGGACGCTTAAACTTTTCTTAATTTTCCATATGTGTGTAGAACTATCCAGAGAAAGTAAATGAGTTTAAGTAGCTAGCGGTGAAATACATCCGTTGAAGACTGTGCTGGCTCAAGGTACAGATATGCTAAGAGTGACGTAATGCGTACGATGACGAATGATGCAGAGGGAGCGAAAGTGAAGACCTGTGTGATCAATACGAATACGTCATTACGAGGGGAAACCTTGCAGTGGTAGACAACCAAAATCTATCTGACATGTCATAAAGGGAGAACAGAAAAGAGACAAACTCTAATACTAAGCAGAAACTCAACTGAAAAGTGCGGAAGAACTTCTTCTAAATAAGGCATAATGCAGCTTTAATTATAGCAATTAGGTTTATTTAGGGTTACCATACGTCCGGTTTTTCCCAGACTTATTCTCTTCTTTTCCCATCAGAAAAAAAACAACCCATTCGAGCGGAATTTGAAATACCGGAAATTTTGAAACTAACCTGCAGTTTCACTAAACCTGTTGATGAGTAGAAGGTATGCAACAAAGTAGCGCAGCCAACGCCCCTTCCCTTCTCAACAAAAACATCCAGGTCCATCCGCCCCCACCCCACCCCACTGATGGTTGGCACTATAGCTTTCTGACAGTTCCCAGCGCAGCACAGCGGCTCCACAGCGTTCTGCTTCTTATTGTACAAATATGGTAGCTAGTTTACTAATAGTGTACTGGCTCATTTTTGCTGCTGGCATAAACAATGACCAAATTTGACCGCTAGTCGTGCTGGTTATGCACTACAACGCACCATTAAATAAATAATGTTTATAACATATGTGTGAATGATAATTTGGAGCATTCATTCATTTTGGCACTCCCTTACCACCTAAAAGTGAGTTTTTCTCTCATCTTGGACAGTCAAACTGTGTTAAAGTTAATTGACATGATCTCAAAGAAAAATACACTTAGTATTGCCAGAAAACTGGAGAATACTGCTTGAAAAAGACGCATTCTACGCAGCATCGAGAACCTGTCCCATCTTAAATGCTGTTAGTACATGCCTGAACTCGTTTGACCCCCTTTTTTATCTTAAAACAGAATGCTACGATGATGCCCGGGTACATGCAGTTTATTTTAATGGACGTCCGAGCATGAAGTTATTTATAACCTGGGGTAAATGTTCTAAAAAAAATACTGGCAACGCATGGTAAAACCTTAGCTATTGGTAAGAGATCCTTTACGCCACGGCTACTCAACTGGTGGTGTACTTTAGTGAATGAATAAGGCTCGAGGTATTTCTGCGTGAGCAAAAGATCAGTGGACTCCCCGGCAGAGACAGAGAGAGAGAGAGAGAGAGAGAGAGAGAGAGAGAGAGAGAGAGAGAGAGAGGTTTATGGGTAAAGAAGGTTGTGTCTGCGTGTTGATGTCAGAGGAACGAGAGGACTAGGACTTGGAATTGAGTATGGAGGACCGAAGAAGCCAGTTAGCCGCGGCAACTGATACAATGTAGAAACAATTTACCGCAAAAAAAGTTACGCTGAGGAAAAGAGAATCTAGGTGCATCCTGCGCGAGCTGCGGTCGAGAGAACTAAGTGGATGGGCGATCGGAATACGACATTCTTCACTAAATATTTCCCCTTTGGCGAGGATGCGGGTGGAATTTGCACTTTATTTTGGGGGAAAGAAAAGGGCTGGATTTTGAATACTGCGGGTTGTTTGTGAACAGGAAAATTTGAAATTGAGGAGAGGCGGTCGGCAGCGCTCGAAAAGAGGAGGGGAGGGAGGCGAAGAAAACGCCCTGTTGCCGAATCCCTCACTGAACATTAGCGATAACTTTATCGCGCCATCGAAAACACCAGTCCCATAATTGAATATGGATCGGGAACTTTAGTACTCGCCTGGCAAAAGGACTCCACTTACAATAACAGAGACTGAGGAACGGTCGTCCTTAAATTTTCGGGATTGTTTCCCCCCTCTCTCTCTCTTTCCCTGGACACAGAGTCCGAAGTAATTCCTGAGGGCGGCGAGTCGGAGGCGGCTTTAGGCCCACGGGCACACTGTAAGAACAAAAAAGGCTGTTTTCGAACCCCCTTCATGTGAACTCACTTTTTTAAAAAAGGGTTACCCCACGTTCTGTAAAGAAACGGACACTGAAAAGCCGTTAAAATGTCGTCCGGAGCAGAAAGACGGCTTGAAAACCGGCTGGAAAAACTGGAAGCCATGATCAAAGATCCGAGGTCTGCGGTAAACTTGGAAAGTTTACTGGTAAGTTAGGAGCAATATTTTTTTTATTAATATTTAATAAGACTATGTGCCTCTGTAGGCTAGGCTCTTGACCAGAGCTGTGGCGGCTGTCGACACAGACATTGCGCCCAGCAGCAAAGCTCATTTTGTCGGCAGTAATTTTTTCAGCTCACGTAAGCATGGTATGGAGCGGTTTTGTAATTTGCTGTGTGGTCTTATGAATGCTGCTGTGTAATTTACACTGCTCTGCGTGTTTTTACATATCTGATTGAGGCAGACGTGCATCCTTCACTGCATTTGCTCGCTCTCCAGTGAAAATAATGAACGCAGTGTATTCCATTGCAAAGCGATGTCGTCTTAATTGGTATTGGCCATATCCTTACGTCAGATTGCCATTTTCTATATTTCGCTGACTTTGGGAGCTGTTATAGTGTTTAGTTTCAAAACATGCCATTCTTCTGAGGACATTTCCTCCTCATTGTGGCTCGAGCAAAACTGTCACTTGTCTGCAAAATGTCAAATGGGCACCTGGGAGTTAACTAAGCTGGCTGGTTGTCAGACGATGGAGCGCTGATTATTGGAACGCCACATTAAAGTCGCGTTACAGTATTTGTTCTCAGGAATGAAGTGTTCAGCGAGAATGTGCACGAGGTTGCACGGATAACCTAATGCCAGCACAGTCAACGCGATTCGGCGACCGCTGAATCTCCCTGTCTCACTACTGCTGGTAGACATTATTATCATTATTATTTTTTTTTGTTTGGTTGGCTGTATTATAGGGGTTGACGGGGGATTTATCGGATGTTTACATAGGATGCGTAGTATGTGCCTTGAACGAATGTTGTTTAGAAGTTGCTGTCCTCCGCCGTCTCCCACGCGGTCATAATGATCTTGTCAAAGTGTTGGCAGAAGCGACAGAACAGCAGTCTGACAGAACCTTAATGTTAAACCAGACAGGTTGCGCTGTACCAATAGCACGAATGACGCGCCATCGGCGGTTTACTTTAATATCGTCATATCTCAGGAATGCCAGGTTGAAACGCGCAGGCAGTCTAATGATTTTGTTCGCCTTGTTTAACTCTCGTGACAAGTTGGGATACAATCCAAGCGCTTGGATGCTTTTGTACATTGCTGCAATCCAATACGTCTGCCAGTCCACATATATTAGTTTTATTTAAAAGTCTTACATTTGTGCACTTGATAGAGAAATTGCTGGAGGAGTAGGCCCTGCTGTGAGGATTACCGGTGTTGGTGTGAACGCGGCGAGTTTGTCTGCAAGGTAAAAATTTACAGGGAGACAGCTCAGCTCCGTGAAAAGAATGTGTTTATTTTCCGGGAATAAGCGCGAGAGAGAGGGAGAGCGCGCGCGCGGGTCAGGAGTGAAGCGGAGTGGGAAGAGCGCGTGGGAGTGAGCACACTGTATCCTCGACGCGACTCATCCTGCCATTTTTAGACGGTTGTTCTGCTGTAGCTGTAGCCCCCTCCCCTCTCCTCTGATGGTGGTGCACTCAAGTGGACCGTGGAGCAGTCCTCCCAGGCCTTTCCAGCAACTCACAGTAGCTGGCCCAGGGTTCTCACTCAGTAACACATACAGTAGCCCAGCCCTGCCTCCTCCCTCACCCCCAACTTGTAGCTGTCCAAGCTAACTTGTTATATTGGTATCCTAGGTGACATTTATCCACCCCCTCCAATACAAAGTTGTTTTAAATTGAAACTGATTTCTGGTTTCTATTTCTTTGCCAAATTTGACCATGTTTGTGCTCATGGGTCCAATGTCAGGTTACAGGCCCAGGTCTTTGCAGGCTCATAGGAGGGGCCCAGTCACTGATGGGTCTCTCAGCCTCTCTTACCCCTGAACCAAACCCATGCTTGGGCATTTCCAAGCTAAGGCCTAGTGTATCAACCTTTTACCTAATAAGTTAAATAATTAATGAAAAATAGAAAAAAGACACAATTGTTCAGAGGGAAAAACCTTCAATATGTAAACATACATAACAGGACAGATACAGAAAAAATAGCTGTTTGTGTTTTTATGAAACACAAACATGAGCATATAAATCTAAATGTATAACTATTTAACCTTTCCGTCATACATTCTTAAAGTTGAAGGAACTGTCAGCTGCTACAGATGTAATGCACCTGTATAGCTAGAAGGGTCTAGAGGGAATGTTTGACGGAAGCAAACACGCCACAGGGCGATTTTGACATATTTTAGGTTTTGTGGGAGAGTATACATACTTGTACATTCACAACATTAGAAAGAATGTTGACTTACATGTCCTTTAAAGATTCCCTCATCCTAACAGGGATCGTAAAATAAGAACAGGACTGAGGCGTGTTGTCACTTTGCGGTTAGAAACAGAATGGAGCTCCACCAATCTCAAAGTGCATCGGTGACACTAGTAAGACAATGTTGACAGTGGTTGGGGGATAACTTCAGGCTGTATGTCCTGGTAATACTTACAGAAGCACCTGGGAGACAGGCCTATGGCATTAAAGTCTTCGCCCTTTCCCTGTTGCAACTATATGGGCCAACAGCAGATATATTGAAGTGGCAGGCTTGCATTTTTAGATCTTGTTTGCTTGATTTTTAAAGTCGGGGTGACTATGTTTTCATAGGCTTAACATGGAAGAGCGATCGAAATTAGCAGTGTTTTGTAACCAACCCTCCATTTTGTTTGTTAACCAAAACACCTGTTGAAAGACTGGCTGGGATGTTGGGACTTGGCAGTGGGGCTGATGAATTAATCGGGATGAAGTATGTGAATTATCCTTCCATGGATGTAAATAAAAAAAAAAGCATCATTTTGCACATTGCCTAATATATCAGACCTAAAATATTAACCCTTTCTTGCTTGAAAGTCAGACCACCTGGAAACAGGCTGCAGTACAGGACTGTCCCAGGGAAAATGGGGCATCTGGTCACCCTGGTCAGAGCGTGGGCTTTTGTTCCTGCTTTGTCATGGAAAATAGAGGCATGTGCTGACAGGCACTTCCTGCAGCGGAGCTATTTCTGTATTTCTGCTCGAATACCTTTATTACCTCTTTACCTGGAACGCCCCCCCCCCCCAAGGGGATGAAGTTTTGACAGGAAATCCTCCCCCACCCCCCCCCCGACCCCGGAGTACCCCAACCGCAGTGGTGGGAAAAGGCATTTCCACGTTTTGAAGGGGTTGTTTATGCTCTTCCCAGTTTTCGCCTGTACCCCAGCGTGTGGCTGGAGGCCTGGTCATATTTTTGCCTTCAGGTCCAGGCTTCACCCCTGTGCTGGCTCCTGGCTCCTGGCTCATGTTGAAGTCCTCTGTGCATTAATGAATCTCTTAAGAACACTCCGTCTCTGGGGGCCTGTCAATCCCGCTCGTCGCTAAGCCGCTCTGCTCATCAGTCATCTAGCTGTGGCACTCATGCTGCCAGGCAGTTCCCAACCTGACAAGTCTGTCAGTCCTTAATGGCAGTTTGTTTGTCTGTCTGACAGTACAGCTAACACGATTGGGACAAAAATGCTAACTGCGGTTAGTTTTTCTCAATATTGTAATTGTGAACACAATTATGATATTGGTAACGTGAAACAGGTCCTATGTTTCTAAAAATATTTTTGTGGATACTGAGCATAAATAGCAACTAAATCCAGCAATTGTTCCCATGTCACTCGGTGTAACCGTTGAAAATCATTACTGTACTGTAAGAATGTTTCCAGATTGACTGTTGTCCATTGTGTAGTCATGCATTTGTCAGCACAGTGTCAGTGCTAAATGAACGCTGCAGTATGGCCTATTAATTCTAGCTAATCAGCATCTGTACATCTGACATGGGGGCTAAACGGAGCGAGGCGACTCGTTCACACGTACATTTCTTCAAGGTCTGCACTTGAGCGCGTTCACCGTGATAAATTAATTGCAGCCTCTCACGATTAATTAATTGCCCAAGCCATAATTGCGAGTATGATTAAGGTATGATTAATTTTGCAACCCCAGCTCATTGTGGTGACGCTGTTCAGTCTGTGAGTCCTTTAGGGGCTTATCCTAACCCCAGTATAATTTTAAAGGCCCTCAGATAACTCACATTCCTGTTCAGTCTTGTGGAAGCACCCTTCTAAAATTATAGGTTTTGACTTAGTAATAATTCCTGTATTTATTTAGCACCTTTCATGCATGAATATAATCCAAAATTCCTCCACAGACAAATGAATGACAAATTTCATGAGCCATTTGATTGAATGAAAGCCATTTGATTGCGTAACTAGGGGTGGAGTTAGCTGATGAATGAGGTGGTGATTGGCTCTTGCCCTTCCACTGGTCTTCTCAGGTAGAAGGCGGGGCTCAGGGCAGCCCTGGATCTGTGGTGAAAGCACCTTCTCCTAACCCTTATTATGCGGAGCTGGGGTTCACCCGTAGGGCAGAGGCAGGGGTCCCGGCTTTGGGTGGGGCCTCTTAAAACTGCAGCTGCTCTGGAGACAGTGAGATTGTTTTCTGTGTTCGTTTGTCCATGGCTTAGAATGGCATTGAGTATTTTAATCCAGAATTGTTTATGTAACATTTTGGGGTTAATGGATATGATTTGTTTTTCAGTTTAAATAATTTTGAATCCTGAAATGTTTTATAATATGTTTGATTTGATGAGGATGATGATTGTGTAATATATGGGAAGTCTTTAAATGTCTTATATAATATTAGCTATGATTGGCTGTTCTGGAAATTAAATGTGGGCCTAAAGTAGCAGAGACACTAAAAACTATCAGCTTTAGTATCCGAAGGGTTTTCTGGATCAATGACAGCCAGGTGAGATAAACCTGCTTCACACCTTCAGTGGTTATGAGCAAGACTTTCCTGGACCTTGTGACGCCTCTTTAGGGAACTTATTTTTTCAGAATGAATTAGTGTGCACGCCCACTGAAGGGCAGATGGGCATGTTGTAGATGATGTCCTGTAAGTGTAAAGTATATTGTGGGTAAATATGATAAACTCGGCTGTAGTATGGCCCGGTCTGAGATTGACTCCCCATGTCTGTGTGTTGTGTACGGTCCTGTGGGCCGTGCCTCAGACTCAGATATATAGGGCCTCTTTCAAATATTTTCCTCGCTACTGGAAGCATGGAAATGGCACGTCTCCAAAACGCGCATTTGGCATGCATCACAATAACCCCTGGTATGCGCTTGATAAATTGCGGCCCGTCCTGAGATCTGCGGAAATTGTGATTTTATTATGTTTTTATCACCACTGAGGTAGCGTGTCATGGAAAAAAACTCAAATAAGAGGCACAAGTTGCCTTGTAGCATTTTAATGTTATATCACTGCTGTCTGGTGTATAAAAACCCGTATACTGTATTTTTTTTTTTTTACATTTGTGGTGTCCAGTTCTGAGGTGACTTCATTTCATTTCATCATTTGGCCAGTCAGTTTCAATGCTAAAGTTCAGGTGTGAGTTGCGGTGTTATCCCTGAGAGTTGTAATGTAGTTGTGTTCTACTGTGACCAGGACACAGATATGTGACTGACAGCATGCTTTATGTTATTAGTTTCGATGAACATACTCTATGTCCCTGCAGTAACCACTCTGCTCTCTTCATGGCCTCAATCTCCGGGCCCTTGAAAAGAAATTTAAAGTTTGGTGTTTTGAAAGATGAGCCAACTGCCACTTCAAACGGGAGCTTCTCCAGCTGTCTGGCGTAAGCGTGTCGGTAATGGTGTGTTGGTTTGCCATTTAAATGAACATAATTACCAGGTGGGTCTTTGCAAGTCGTTTGCATGTTTACGTTTCTTCGAGATCTGTGCTTGTATTTTGACCCCAAATATATTATTATTGTGCAGAAGGCCTACTCTCTCTGCTCTTGCTCCCGGCACATCCTGCTCGGTAAGTAATGTTTCCTCTTGTGAGGATTTTTCGCTCATCATTAGAGAGCTCTACGTTGACTGTGACACCAGCCCTGGGTTTATTTTGAATAGACATGAACTGTCTTATTTGTGAGTCAGGCTGCCAAGTATGTTCATATGATATGTCATCCATTTTTGTTTGCCTGTGATGTCAGTGCACACACGAGGCTCTGTGACAGTAAATTATGAACAATCGAGGTTTTGTTGGGAGAGTTCCAATACTTCACCACATTCAGAAGCTGCGTTATGTTCCCTCATCCTCTGACCAGATCAGGAGGTTCTCCGTCACTCCAGATCTTCTCTGTGTTGCCTAAACTGAATAAGCATTGTGTTTTACTGCTACAGTTTGTGCTTTCTGATATAAGGTTTGCATGAGGTCATTTTATGTGGCTAAAGGTTTAAAATCACAATCAGTCAAACTGGCAAGCAGCTTAGTCGTAACATTTAGTTTCTCTTGTTGAATTCGAGCAGCGGCTGAAGAATGATGAATAACTGAATTAGGTTGCTTAGTATTAGGGCTGTCAGAATCAACATGTTAACTTTTGAGATTCATTTGACATTTTTAGTGTTCCAATAAAACAATAGCATGATTATTCATGATGCTCACCCTTTTAAGCACACCCACTCATTGCAAGCTGAGATGAAGGAGAAAAGGATGGACTTGTAGGTGGGAAAATTTAAATTTCAAAACACTGTCTAATGGCTCTTTAGTTAAAACAAGGTAACCTGTGCAGTTTGCAAAGCCATTGAAATATGTTTGCAGCTCTGAAATAGTGTTAGGCCTTCTCAGCTGAAATTTGAATATGACTGCTGAATATCATGTTCCTGTCACAGGTTATTGTGAAACAGGAAGTGCTGTCTGTAATATCATTCTGAAGTAAACAGGCTGGACTGTGCTTGCACACATTCATCACAGAAACTCCTCACATGCATTCTAGAGAGTGACCTTCTGGGCCTTTTGTTTGGCTTGGTTGTGAATGCAGGCTCCATGAGACCAGGCTGGGCCCTGGTGGTTGCATGTTCGACTCTTGGCTGTGCCATTGGCTAACCATTACTGGAAGTGTAAACGAGCATGGCATTGCTGGCTTTGACTCATGAGTGGTAGTGTGTATCTCAGCCAGGGTTTCACTGGATGCTGCTACATCACTCTCTCTTGCCAGGCTTAGAGCTGTCTGCTGCAAACCTGATGAAAGCAGTGCAATTCAAAACGGCAGACACTTCTGCAAATTGCCCTCTCAGAATCTGACTGCTGTCTGAGCCGCAACGTCCCCAGGGTGGTGTTTGCTGGTACAGTTGACACTGTGCTCTGATGGGGAGATGAGCCGAAATGTGCCGAAATGTCTCTGGTCTAACGGTTCGGCGCATGGGTGGGTGGTGTAAAAAATTAGTTTTAATAAATAAAAACATTTCCCTGGATAGAATATATAATAATCTCTTACAAGATAAAGGAAGTGTTGAAACCTGTTGCTCAGTTGTGTGGGCCTGTTAATAAAATGACTGGCCCAACGGCAGCCATATGATAGCGTGGCATGTATCTGCATAGCACAGAATACCTCAAGTTAAGGATGGTGTTCTACAGGGAAAAGACCAGCGATACTCACTTCCTGGTGTGTGTCCCGATTGATGGAGAATATGACATTGCAGTAAGCACTGAGCTCCCAGCATGAGTAGGCCGCCGTGCTGGCTACCGCTAAGATAATATTTCAGCCTGCTGAGGGTCTCTTGTTCTGTCGTCCTCCAAGGGAGAGAAAAAAAAACACATCTGTCAGCCGCGTCCCTGGAAGTTGTTACCTGGCCCGCCGGGGTGAAAGTCATTCATGCCAG